>PVJX010005474.1:0-85194 GCA_004027295.1 Dolichotis patagonum
ACAACATTATGAATATTTGACTGTGATTTATGTGATAGATACACATTGAGAGACAGTGTACAGAAAAGCTTTCATTCTACTTTACCATGCTCCACTAATGTAGGTAATTAAGATTCACTGACTAATTAACTTCAAATGGCTATACAGAGAGTAAGATAATTCTGTTATTTTCTAAATAGCAAGGTTTACCTGTATAGTGAAAACAAAATTATAACTAATCAAAGGCCCCTGAATTTTTCCATGTGCCATTGCTAATAATGTGCCATCCTTTAGGATTACAGGGAATGGATGCTGTGGCCGCCATTTATAAAGAGGGGCCAAAGGCCCGAGGTTCATAAGCGCGCCACGACTCACAGACACCTTGGTGAAGATGGTCTTGAAGAAGCTCCTGTGGTGGACTTCATGCACTTTCAAGTTAGTCATGGAAAGAATGTCTAATTCAACCTCGACTCACTTCATCTAGAAAAATTATTTCAACTCTACTGAGTTGGAATCAAGAGCATTGCTTACCATTGGGTAGCCATTGAAGAAAGTGAGTCACAACCAGAGACACTCCTTTCTTTTTTTTCTAAACTGGCTCAAACATCATTTATTTTTTACAGTCTACCAAGGAAGTAAGTTAAACCCAAGCCCTGTTACTCATAAAAAGATGGCTTACAAAGACACATGGTTGGCATAAATTAAATCCAAAAATGTATTGCCTGGGTTTTTTGGGCTGTGAGCAATTGCAGCACAGCAGAGCATGATACACAATGCCCCCGCTGGAGTGCTGAGGGGGTTGGTAAATTCCTAGTGACCTCTAGGGCTAAGGGAGTTTGTTTTTTCAAGATAGTTGTCCAACTGAGAACTGAGGACAAGCTGTGGCCCTGGTTGCCCAGCATCAGTAGGGAAGAACCAAGCTTATCTATCAGCTATGAGAGGGGTCCTCCACCCAGGAACAGGAGACAAAGTCTAACTGGTAAAGGCCAAGCAGATCCTGGGTAACAAGGGAAACAAGAAAGTATTCAAGTTCATTGCTATATGCAAGTTTAGAGTAGCCATGGTTTATCAGCAACCTACCAGTCCCTTGAACTTATTGCATCGATGAATAACAGATAGATAGAGGTAGATCAACTCTCTGAATATTTTTCATTTTTATTGTTTCCAAGAGAGCAACTGTAAATCATATCGATGTGATCAGTAAAAAAGAAACACATGGTTCCAAAGCCCACTCCCCAGTCCCACCTGTGGGAACTCATGGGAAAGTGGAGAAGAGTCTCTCCTTTGGTTGTTTAGCTTCCCATACCTGCTCACAGCAGGCACTCAGGGAAACCAAGAGAAGGGAACACAGAGTGAAGGTGGAGGGAATTCGCAAAGCAGAGCAAGCGCTTGGGAAGCTGCACACTGCTGTCTAAGTTCAAGAGTTGTGAGATCTCACAATCTGAAGTTTAGTTTTAAAAAATGACCACCTCTTCTGAAAGAGCCCACAAGATTTCCCTTCTAAGCAAAAGACCCAGTTTCCATCACTCAGATATAAGCACTGGAATCCTCTGAGACTCGAAGGGTGGTTGGCCTTGAGCCCTAGGGAGCAGGCTGGACTGAGAAGGTACCTGTCTGTGATGCAGCAGGTAGAGAAGCCACCTGTTCCCACTCTGTCCCCTAGCACAGCACTGGAGTCACAGGACTGGGGCCAAGCATAGGAGCTTGACCCTGTGGGTAGAGGGGTTGTTCACTGGCAGTGGGGTGCAGTACTGGGCCAGGGGTTCCAGGGTCTAACCGCACTCCCATCTGTAGCTCAACTTTAAAAGGAAACATGTCCTTAAGCAATTTTTAGAGCTTAAGACAAAGTAATTGCATAGGTGAGAAAGCAGATTCAACCACCGGAGTACCTGAGTTCAAACCCTGGCTTTATTTCTAACTATGTAACCCAGCAAGCCACACGACTTCTCTGTGGAGCTGCAGTGAGGACCACCCTTACCTGCCAGATGGCGATAAAGGACTGAGGGTTGCAAAGCACACATCCAAGAACTTGGTGATGAATTGCTGTCATAATTCTATCCAGCTGTGCCCAGGTCAGACTTGCAAATCAAAGCCAAGTCACTGAAATGAAGCAGATAGCAGATAGCAGACAGCAGATAGCTCCATTTTAGTGCTTTCATAGCTTAAGCACTAGCCATGCCCAGTTGCTCTCATCCTGTAATCGGAGAGAGTCTGAGGAAGTCTCCCAAAGGGGAGATAGGGGACCTCAACTCACCCATGCACAGAAGAGGTTATGGGTTCACTGGCTTCTGTCACAGAGAAAGAATTTTCAAGATATGTCACTGAAAGGAATGTACTAAGATTGATTAGGCAGAATTTTAAATGTGCACACTCAAAAAATAGAGTGTAGGCCTTCAAGAGTGAGGCACACTATAATCATGCAGTGTTGGGGTCTTGGGGTACCCTCAAGATGAGTGACCTAGGATGTGCACTGCTACCATCGGTCAGGTTCCCCCACTTAGTGGCTGGTTAAGGACGCAAACCACTTGCTGCGATTTGGAGTTTAGAGGTTTCCTGTCCGCTTCACCAAGCTCCTTCCTCGAGGGTGTGGTCTCTGCTCACAAGTCAAAATGATGCGAATCTAGTAAACAGATTTAGCATATCCTCAAAATTCTCAGGCATTATTTTTGGAATGACACTCCTGGAAGGCATGATAACCTTGAGTAACTTTGTGTCCTGAAGCTGTAGTTTTTCTTAAAAGCTTAATTAAAAAATTTTTTTCATTAGTATATGTTTGTAGTGCATAATGACTACATTCATCATAGGGAGTTGGTGCTTCTATGTAATGCATCTTAATTCTTCTTTTTGAATTTTAGTTTTAATAACTTTTATTGTATAAGTTTGCCATACATAATAATCAGACCCCCCAAATGTAAAGACCCAATCCAAAAAGGGGGCATCTGAAGTGTCTATTCACTTCAGAAGGAGGAGCAGCAATTGCAAAAACTGTTCGGTACCACTGGTCCTCTGCGAATGCAAATTAAAACAATGCTGAGATTCCATCTCATTCCAGAAAGAATGGCTGTTATCAAAAATCAACCAGCAAATACTGGCAAGGCTGTGGGGGAAAGGCTGTGAATTTCTTAATTCTTAAAAACTCAGTTTTAAAATTATGATTGCCTTTGTCTCCTTTCTACCTATCTTTGCTTTTTCTGTCCTGCCTGAGTATCATATACCTCAGCAGCCTGCTCCCTGGCCAACATCACCAGCCAGGACGGAGTTTGCTAACACAGATACCGCAAGAGCAGAAGAATCTGTGTGGACAATGCTGTGGTTTTTGGAGTATACTGACCCTGCCTCCTACAGCAGCCTGCAAGCAAAACAGTCAGTGGGTTGAGACAGATCCTGCTACCATGATCACCGAGGCACGAGAACGGGACGTGAGCTTGGTCGCAAGGATGAGCGCTGTAGGCAGGGGGATTTAAAGTGTGGCTCTTAATCCTTAATTAAAGATAAAAGCTGAAAGCTCGAGCGTCTTCTATTTTAAAATGCCCTTCAGACTCTGCTCAGCTGAGTTGGATAAAAACTCAGCTCAGAATTCTTAAAATACCTGGGGATGACAGATTCCTGTGATTCTGCTGAAAACCACAGATGGGGGAGGGCCCAGGCGTGAGAAGCATTGATGTCTTTGAGCTTGAGACCCAGGGAGCCCTGCCCAGCTAGGGCTGGTGCCCCTCCTCCAGTACAAGGGTCCCAGCCTGCCTTCGGAGCTTGAGAACAAAGCAGGAGATGCCCCAGGGATTAGCTGCTCACCCTGTCCTCTTCACTGACTTCTCTGCCGGGGCAAGGAAGAAAGACATTCTCACTCCCTGTTTCACAGACTGGCTCTGTACAGGGCTGGTCCAGGGAATACGTTCTCCTGACTGAACTAGGACACACAGAAATGAATGTATAAGGTGTGGCTAAAAATACATTGAGTGTTTACCCTATAAAATGTATTGCAGTAAAAGCCGCCTTGCCATGAATCCCCCTCAAAATCCTCCCCTTGCTCTGAATGCATCCCTCCCATCATCCCCTCCACTTTCCGCATCAGCTCTGGAGTCCTCTTTCCCAAGGGTCTTTAGCTGCTCTGTCTTGGCTGCCTCAATGTCCTGAATGGCTTAAAAACATTTCCTGTTCATGATGGTTTTGACTTTGGGGAAGAGCCAGAAGTGACACAGTGTTAGAGGTGGTGACTGAGGAGGATGAGGATGCAGTGTCTGGCTTTTATGAGCCTGCCTCTCCATTGGGTGGCATTCCATCCAAGGTGCATTTTTTATCACACCTGGCACATGTATTCAGGAAAGAGGACTCTAGAGCTGCTCCGGAAAGTGGGAAGTATGAAGAGTTGAGTGCATGGAAAGTGAAGGCGAGAATTTTGAGACAGATTCGTGGTACTGTGTCTTTTACCATATTTATTTATTTAAACAGCCACTGTATTTTTTTATCACATGTAGTATTCTTTAATTTCAGTTTTAATGGGAGGAAGATCATTGCAAATAATGTACATAAAAGTACTATGCTTATTTTTTTAAGTAAAGCCTTATGCGATTAAGGAATAATAATGACAGTGTTTATAAAAGTAAATGTTATACAGCAAAGGAAAAATCAAGAAACAAAACCTTAATTTTAAGGAAAGAGGACTATTTAAGTTTGTTAACCTGTAGGACAGAAGGGCAGACAAGCACCGAAAATTGCTAGGATGAAAGAAAATGTTAGTGTTACATGAAAGCTACACACTGCACTCCCACTGAGCAGGTAGGTGGAAGGATGGACAGATGGATGAATGGAGTCAGAGACAGTGAAAACGAAGGGAAAATTACAGCAACAGAGGAGTAACATTCACCCGGCAGTGAGAGTTCCAGGGGCTGATTTTATTTTTACTTTTTATTTTTATTTCTTTAGCTCTACCCTGCCTTGTTCTAAAAGCAATTTAAAGTTGTTTACCAAACACGTACAAGATAAAATTAAATTTGAGAAAATGTAAGTAGGTGAGGGAGGAATATAAGAAAGATAAGATACAGCCAGCAGGGTAGCCGGTGTAAGAAATGCATTCTGCAGAACTCTACATATTAGATAGTGATCAACCACATATTCACCCCTAAGCTTTCTGGCCACCAATACAGAAAGGGAGACACAATAGACTAGGTGACTCATGAGGACAAAAATAAGCCTTGAAAGGAAATTCACAACACGAAGTCACACTGCTGCATCTAAGAACACAAGGAAGAAGATTTTCCCGTGATCCTCTGCTCCAGGACCTTATGGACAGTGATGAATGCCTGGGGCACTTTTGTTGTCCTCCATCGCCCAGCAAGTCTCGTACAGCAGGTCCCAGAAGTCTGTGTGTAGACTAAAGGCACAGAGGCCAAGTATAGTCAAGAAAAACATCAGCTTCATGTGGGATGGATACCAGCTCCCAGGAGCCATGCTGAGTGACTCACCTAAACACGCTCATCCAATCCGCACAAAACTGAGCTCGTTATCATCGTCATTCTTTATAAACCCGATACAGGTTTGCAGAACAGCTCCAATTCAACTAGCAACCAAATGAGAGGCCAGAATTCTGCCTCCACAAACTCAGCCTGTTGCTTCCTGTCAAGAGGAAGTAACTTACTCTACAGACAAATGTGGCCAGGGAACACAGCTCAAAGGACAGTGTTCATTCTTTGTTTCTCACTGGTTTCTAAGTTATATTCACAGTAAATTACCCACTCTCTAGGGCCTCAGTGCTATTCGAGTCTGCTGAGACCACTGGATTTCAAATTGATTTTAAGATTTCTTGTCGTGTCTCTTTCTCTCGACCTGATAGCAAGGATCTACAACTCTCAGGCTTGTTGGGAAGCATTGGCCCGTTTGAAAGCAGACTGGCTGTCCAGCAGGAGGCAGACAAATAAGAAAAGCTCTATGTGTTTTGGCACCCACTCCCCAGGGCCCCACTGCCACCTGAACTGTGCCTGCTGTCCCGTTAGGAAGGCGTTAGTGCCTCAGGGGTGCCAGAGTCCAGCGTGAAGTGCAACTGAGGTTGCAGATTCATCACCATTTGAATCATAGGTGGAAAAACTGTCTAGTCCCTGGTGCTAAGCACGTTGGCAGCCCAGATGGATATGGGTGGGTATACCCAGTTGGGTATGGAAGCCCCTCAACAGATAAAAGTGGATTCTTCTGTAGCATAAAGCCACAGTTCGAATAGAGAGCTTGTTAAGCTAAGCTTATGCCCTGGCTTCTCAGAACGAACTGAAATCACGAACTGATCGTGTCACTGAGAGTTTATGGTACAGGCTCCTCTGTCTCCCTCATCTCACTTAATCCTAGCCGCATCCCGAGAGAGCATGTTTGCTTGTTTGTTTGTTTTTAATATTCAATATAAAGCAGATAGCAAGTCCCAGGGATGCAGGGTTTAAAATGTGTTAAATTAGGGAAAACAACGCTTACTAGAACTGGTAATGCTGATTAGGAATAAGCACTCTCATGCATTCATACATGGAGTGCAAACAGAATCACAGTAGCTGTCATCCAAGAGGATGGTTTTTGAAAGCGGGTCAGTAGCAGTGACAGTTTGCATAGGCTTTGACCCAAGTGTCTCTCATTCTAAGGAGGCTGTTATTAGTGGAAATCAGTACAAAATTTAGTGAAACAACATTCACTGCAACAACAGGTCAAGAATGGATACCAGAAGTCCAAAAGTAATACTGCATCTATTCTTACAACGAAATAGCATGCCTGCATGTGAAATCTATGCTGTAAAATACTGATACTTTACAACATTTTTTCTTTTGATATATTCAAAATGGGAAAATTGAGTTGCAAAATAATCTGTGTGATATGACCTCATTTATCAACTATTGTAATAGTTAACGTCCAAAAGGCATTTTGAAACTTTTAAAAATAAAAATAAACATGAAGCTGCAAATAAATTATGATTTTTAAACATAAAAACATACATTGTTCGATGTCTATTTTATGTAACTGTTTAATCACTGAATCAATCTAGTTTTGATGTCTAAACCACCTTTGGCTTAGTTTAGGATGAATGAAGCTTTTTCACCTGTGACTCTTAGTTGGAAAAAGCCCTGAAAGTTTCTGAAGTAGATCATGCCACACACAGTAGATAAAAGATAACGATGATTTTCTATAAATCCTTCATGGAAGCACAAATGTCAATTAAGAAATGTCCAACATTGCTGGCCATTAGGTAAATGCAAATTAAAACACCATGATATTCCACTTCACTCCAGAAAGAATGATTGTCATCAGGAAATCAGATTATAACAAATGATGGTAAGGATGCAGGGGAAAAGGAACCCTTCAGCATTGTTGGTGGGAGTGTAACCTCATACAACCACCACGGAAATCAGCCTTCATCCAAAGAAAGTGAAATTCAAAATTCCATTTGACCCACCTATCCCCCTTCTAGGTCTCTTCCTGAATGGCATAAAGACACCATACCACAGTTATCCATGCTTACCCATGTTTAGAGCAGCACAATTCATAATCGCTACGTGGTAGAAGCAGCTGAATATCTATCAGCAGATGAAAGTAGATAGAAAAACGTGGTTTTTACACATAATGGAGCGCTACTCTGCCATGAAGATAAACTTCAGTCCTCTGTAGGAAAACTGATACATCCCAAGACCATAGTGTTAAGTGAAATAAATTAGACTTACAAGTTTAAATATTGCATTATTTCTCTTATTTGAGAAATCCTACAAATAAATAAAGAGCAACATGAAAGACAGATAATAGAGAAACAGACTGTTCTTGAAAGGCAAGGACATCAAGAGAAGGAGGGAGCAGTGACGGAGGGCAGGGAAAGTGGGTGCAAAGGGAAATTGAGATATGCTCATGCTGCAGCTTTGCACAAGAAATGTCAGTGTCACACACTGCAAGCATGCACCGATAAACGAAGCCTGCAGGTCTATGGGTTTAATAATTTGAAAGATCTTAGATAATACACAGCTTGGAGTTGGGGGAAGGGGAACATTATACTCATAAATACGGCATTTCGAAAGGCTAACTTGGGCCAAGCAAACTGATTTTTTGAGCCTGTATGTGGATAAATGTGATTCTCAAAAGTAAATTTCATGTTATAAGAAAGTCAGAAAATGACAATTTAACTATCACATAATCCAGCTCTTTCATTTTAGACACAGGGACATGAGGTTCTGTCTGCAAAATGAAATTGGCTTTCCTCAGAAACTAATGCTAACCATCCATCACAAAATTGGAGCAGTCTTGTAATTAAGAAATGAGTCTTAAAGGAATCAGAAAGTAAGAATGATTGCTTTCCTCCAAAAAATGTTTGGTAGTTTAATTTGTTTTCCTTGTTTCTTTGGGATCTTTTAAAATCCCTTTTGAGGCAGGTGGTGTTTGTTGCCTGATTTTTCCCCTCCTAAAAAATGAAGAGGAAAAACGTTTAAGTCTCCTCCAAATGCAGAGGTCAATAAAAACAGCTCTGCCACTGTGCCCAATAAGTTGTTCAATGCTATATAAAAAGAATGTGACATGGTGATTTGTTGGTTTGGAAATATCCAATTAGCTACATAGTCCTGAAATCCTGACAGGCCTCCTAATTTATTGATTGATCGGTTAGGTGGATGGGTGGGTGGTTGGGTGGATGAATGGGTGACTAGTTGGGTGGTTGGTTGGCTGGGTGGGTGAGTGAGTGGGTGAATGGGTGGATGGATGTGTGGTTAATCGGCTGGTTCATGGGTCCTTCCCAACTTGACCTACCTAGTATTTTGTAGTAAGAATATCAATTTCCAATGCCAGTAAATTTGAAAATATATTTTCGAATATTTTTTCTACTGAGAAAGAGAAAAATCTTCAAGACACAGTTATTATTCCACTAAACAGTCAATCAGAAAAGACAAATACACTGAAACAAGCAAACATGTATCTCAAATAATCAGTCAAGCAATGAGGAATGAATACTTTTAAGTTCCCAAGGAAGTCCCAGCAGAGGTACATGGACCTGAAACTTTGCTGGTGGCTTTTCCATGTTGGGTGTGAGCAGGCCTGGCCTCGATCAGCATTAGTGGGCATGTGAACACCCAATACTCCGGCCAAAATCTAAAAGAAGAAAATCTGAACAGAAGCAGAGTTAACGAAAGTAGAAGCAGCAGATAAAGTCATTAACATATGTTTGATGAATATGCTAAAGAAAATAAGGAAATGATGGACCACAGACTAAATGATGGCGCACTGTTATCAGTAGTTATAATCCATAAAAGTGATTTAAGGGAATGAAATGGAAGTTTAAAAAATAATAAATTGACATCTCAACATGGCAAAAGATAGTTTGTGAACAAGATGAGAGGTAGTAGAAATCAGAACTAAAATTTATAAAGGAAACATTAGAAGAAAAATTCCACCAAAAGGATGCAGAATGGATTGGTGGGATATGGTATATTTGTAGATGACAGGATTTTATATTCAGAAAACACAAAAGACTCTATAAAGTATTAACTGAGTTAGCAAGGTTACTAGGTATAAATGTGAATGTAAAAAATATAAAAGACTACATTCCATTAAGTTAGAAAGCTTATTAGGTTACATTTTTAAAAACTGAATTGTATTTCTATATGTTAGCAAAAACAATGAAAACATGACACTGAAGCAAAATATCAAATCTCAACAGTCTGGCATGGGGCCCCAGGTACACCTGGATAAAAGCTATTGAGTCACCACAGGAAAGGTGGAGATGAGATGACAGGGATGAGGGCTTCACCAGACCACAGAGTTACCGAGGTGACAGCCTGAAGACCCAGTCCCACCCTCACAAACCAAGGTGGGTCACTCCTCACCAGCCTTCCGTCCCTCTCCTGCTCTGACCTCTAAGAGCTTGCCTTGCCTCTGCCTCTCGGGAACCGCTGCTTTCTTTTCTGTCACTGCCCACCCCTTAACTCTGCTCTCAAGTCCTTCCCTCTCCACAGGCTCTGGGCTGCTTGAGGGTAAGTGTGTGTCTTTCTGATACCCACCCTTTGCCTGTGTCAAGCATATTTCCTTTGATTTTCTCCTTGTCTTCCTTGGTATTTGACTCAACATTAGTGCACAAGGCTACATACTAGGTATGGCTGAAAGCTATGGCGAATGTATAGTTTTCTTAAAAGTTTTTTTTACAGTAAAAATACACAATTTCATTAATTTCCCCTCAAAATGCTGTCATTTACGTCACATGCACTCATCCCATTTTCCTTGCTGCTGTCTGCAGCAGCTCTGGAATCCTATTTCCTGAGGGTCTTTAGCTGTGCTGTTGTGACAGCCTTGGGTCCTGAATGGATTCTAAACATTTCCCTTTCATGGTCATTTTGACTTTGGGCAAAGCCAGAAGTCCCACACTGTCAGGTCTGATGAATAAAATAGATGACGTCACAGTGTCCTGTTTTTAGGAGTCTCCTTTCCATTGGATGCATTCACTGAATTTTTTTATTGTATCTTATAAAGATACTCATGAAACTGTACACTAGACATGCTCCAGAACATGGCAAGGATGATAGCATGAGTGTGTTCAAAGCAAGGGAGAGGACTTTCATGGTGCCTTGATTACTTCTCTCTCATTATGGGACAAAAGTTCCCCAGCACCCCAAAATTAAGGAAGGAAAGGTCTATTTAGCTCACAGTTTGTGGAGGTTTCAGTCCATAATCAGCTGGCTCCAAGGCAGGGTGGCATGGCACAGGGGTAACTGTTTAAGCAAAAGCAAAAGCAATAAGAGCAAAAGGGAAAGAAGCCGCTTTTCCTCCCTCTATTGTAAACAGGCTACTTGTCCTAGGGTGGGTGTAGCACCCACACCCTCTGGTGCCTTCCTGTTGCACAGGATGAGCCTGTTGCAAAGTAAGGACCCTGGACCACTGCTGAGGGTCTTCATTAAGCTTCTAAGCTTCTCAAACTGACACAAGGTATCAACCATTACAGAGAGGGACACGGTATGTCTTTTAATGTAATATTTTTTAATTAAGCATTCATCAACCCTTTGATCACACCTCATACATTATCAATTCTCCACCGGCCCATGCTTCTGAGCAACAAGGGAGATCTTAAGACTCCAAAACAACAAACGGAAGCCAATTCTCATTGGTTTTCTCAGAGCTGGAAAGATCTTTTCAAAGGTTATTCTAAAGCACTTAATTCCACCTTGGTAAGAAATTGTGTTTAGTCATACCCACACACTAGTTTTTTCACTTCTTGGACATGCTGAGACACATAGAAATTTGACCATAGGATCACTAACCTGAGTTAAGGTAATGCTTTTTTGAGTATGGGTTTAAATCTTAGGCTACACTTAATGAGAAGTATCTCCTTAGGAAGTTTACTTAAAATTCCTTGGCCTCAGCTATGATATCTACAAAATGGATACAATACTATCTACCTAGTAATACATGCCTGGTAGGATTGCTATAGACTTCAATGAGAACATGCTCATAAAACACATCTTATATTGCCTGGCAAAGAGTGCAGCATAAACAATAATACAAACTCAGTGAATCTTGGGGGCCCCTATGACCTCACCTCAAAGTAATAACACACTAAAAATTTAAAAAACAAAATGTAGTTTACTACCACCAGCAACAACATACAGGAAGCACAATTCAGTTGATCCCTGTCTTGATGATGGCTCAGTTTACCTTTTTTACAAGAGGTTGTCCCACTGAGTGATATTTCCAGTCCTTGATTTTTATTTTTATTTTGAGACTCTCACTGAGTCACGCATTGCCCGGGCTGGACTTGAGTTTGAGTTACACTTGGTTTAGCCTCCCAGGGTGCTAAGATTCCAGACATACACGATTCACCATTTTTCGCTCCATCACACCATGCACGTGCTATGTGTTCCATAGAAGCCATGCTTTAAACTCCTAACTCTTCCCCAGAGTCCTGAAGTGCTACCTGGACAGCAACAGGAAGCCACAGCTCCCAGTGAACTTCAGAATCAGGAGGGGAAACCTCCCGTAACTCACAGGGCTCTGTTTGCTAAGCTGCCATGTCTGGAAGAACAGGAGTATTAGATGTATTTTCCACTTAGAATGAGCTTCTAAGGACATACCCCACTTGCATGATGAGGAGTACTTGCACTTAAAGTCTCTATAGTTTCCTGAGAAAACACCTTCTTAAGGCAAAATAAATATATCTTACACTTTCTCCTTCACCACTGATAACCTTTAAAACAGCCTTCCCAATGGTGACAATTCACTTGCAAAACTCCCTTACTTCTCTGCAACCAAAGCTCTCTGGGACAACCATGCTTGTAGTCTTTTTATTTCTCATCTCCAACTCCATCAACTCTGGTTGCCTATTCATTTCTTGAAGGAGTCCTTGGGTACCTACTGCCAAATGATGGGTGTGAGTTGGTGAACTTGCTTTTCTAAGTCGTCGCATCTTTATATTTGCAGGATTTCCTTCGTCTCTCCATTCGTTCTTCCAAAGGGGATGTTCCAGCCCCTGAAACTCAAAAAACAAAGAGCGAGCCACCATTTTCCCATTATACGAGTCTGTTTGAAGATTGCCTTCCCAGGCCTACAGGTGCTGTCCTTGTGCTGCTTACCAGATGGACCAGATAATATATTTTTAATATGATCTCTGGCCTCATCACTACCATAAGTCAGAGCTAGGCTGTGACAGGCATAGATTGGTCATGGGCCGGGAGGGGAAATCAAAATGCATACCAGAGAAGACCAGAGGAATCAGTAGGGAGAAATCAGATCCGAAACCAATGCCCAGTCAGGAACCTCCTCTATGCCCCTCTAACTTGGTGAAACTCCTACTGCTTTACAACTAACTAACTAGCTAAGCTTTTATCAGTCTATGTCTTCTTTCTCCAACCTAGAATGAAGTGTAAACTTCTCACTGCCAAAGTCTTAAGTATCCAATAACACCTCTCCTTGCTTTGAAGATAAGAAAAGGCCACACAACAAGGTCAGAATGAAGAGGGAGAGGAATTAAAGGTAGAGAGGAGGAGGGCAAATCGGATGTGGAGTGATTCAAGGATACAGCCAGACATTCTGTAATAATCAAAGGAAATCAGCCAGGGCCTCATCTCAGATCTGGTGTGTCTGCTCACAGAAGGCCTTTCAGAGCCAGCCTTAAACTGTCCTCAGATGCCTACTTAGAAATTAATGCAAAGGCACTTAATGGAGCACCAGGGGCTCTCAGTTCTGTGCTCTCCAGGGAGCAGAGGGGCTCCTTTCCTGTGGAAAGGCAGTAGAGTCCCCCAGAAAAGTTGTTATCCTTTCCAAAGACAGAAACCAGAAACAAGAAGTCAATGTAAAAATAAACAGCTCTTGTTTATTCCTGTGCACTTGTTTCTTTCTCTCCTTCCGTGTGTGCCACGATTCTTCCCAAACTAATTACCTAATTATAGATGGTGAAAGCATTTAGAGGATTAAACTGAGATCCCTCACATGCAATGTGGAGGTAGAGATGTTTATTAACTGCTTCACCAGAAACAGGATCCAGCCCCTTTCGCAACCACTGAATCATTCATCAATCCACACCCTCACCCATACCTTTAACCAGCGTTAATCCCTCCAAGGTACCACTAAATACTATGGCCATTTAGACTAAGCCCTTTCATTAATCACATTAGCGGCCATGTGTTGACCCTCTTGTCTCCTGCAGAGCATTCATGGATCTCCTGAGGAAAGAACAAGAGCACACATTTCTATCAATGGCTCCAAGGCACGCTGTACTCCATGATTCCTTTAACATTGGGGTCACCGACGTTCCAGACAAGAGAGGTCAAGTATGGCTATTTTTACCTTGACATATAGATGCGGCTGACGTTTCTCCTCTGCTCTGTGCCTAACAGAGGACAAGACGGGGTGTACACAAGGAAGAACCAACTGCTCGGAGACACAACTGCACAAGTCAGAGGTCCTTCTCCTGTTCCCCTAGGGACTGCGTTACTCACAGAAAACCAGATTATACCGCAGGAATAAACTCCAACACCCTGCTGGCATAGCATCAAGGTTTGTGTCTCACAGAGGCAAAGCCCGAACGTTGGGTCTGGGTGCCTTTCTTGTGGCTTCTCAGCAATACAGTCTGCTTTGCCTGTGTGGCACCCCTAAGTCCCCATGTCAGCCCCCTTGCTGACGGAGAGAGAGTGAGGGCCTGAGAGTCACAGTGGACTTTTCTGTCTTGGCCTGGGGTGACAGATGTCACTTCCCAGACTGAACAAAGAGTCCTGCTAGACAGCAAGGACACTAAGATGCACAAACTGTCACGCATCCAGGGAAGCAGATAATAGTAACTACAATTTATCCATATCTACAACCTATGCCACTTCGCTTGACTTCAGCTACTTCTTGCTTATTGATGGCAATATCCTGCTATGATGAGTGCTAGCTGATAGATAAGTTCCCATTGTCTCATCTCATTTAATTCCGTCATATCTCATGTGTATTGTTCTCTATCCTGTAACTCACAGTAACCCCGTTAAACTCTGAGTTTACCGAATTCAGTGGGGGCAGTGCTCGCCTCTACCACACATGGATTTCTTCTATGTCAGTTATTTATGTTCAACAAAATGCAGATGTGTGTTATGAGAATTCGAGCATGGACATTCATTTGCAAACGTACTATTGTTTTTCTTACATGGTTTCCTGTTTTCCCGTCTTTAAAGACTTGGTGTATGTCACGGTTTAGACGTAGAGGTACCTCAAGTAGCCTCTTGGCCTCATAGCGGAGACTTCAATTTTGCCCACCTCCTCTCTTCTCTCAACATTTCCTTTCCACCCTGCTGTGAGCACCTCCTCTTCACCAGGCCCCTCTGCCTTGCTGTCCTGCCTTGAATCAGCCAACCATGGACTGCAACCTGAGCCCAAACAAACCTCTTCTCCTTAAGTTGTAGTGGGTATTTGGTCCCAGCAATGAGAAAAATAAGTAAGACCTTACATGAATGCAACATATCATATTTTTGCTTGAGTGGATTGGACATCAGTACATGGACATAGTTCATCTTGATGATTTTCTACCTTTACCCTCCACTCCCTCCTTGCTCCTAATTCCCTTTTCCGTATCCTAGATCTGACTTTTTCCTGCCATCAGCTCTTACAAGCTTTGTAGCTTGCATGCCAAGATTCAAGATTACAAAGATTTTCTAAGGTTGTGTGGAATCTTTTCTCTCCAGTGACTGTATAGTTTTCAGCAGATTCTCTGCTTCTCTTCCCATCTCTGGACCCCTTGAGGGTTAAGACTGGTTTACTAAGCTTTGCGTTCTCCAGAGCCTCTGCTGAGTGCCTGGCAGGGCCAAGTGGACAAAACTGGTGAGGAAAGAACTGAGGCGGGAGGGAGCAGGAGTCCTGCTAGAGATTGTGTGCTGAAGTTTAGCCCTTAGATGATAGGATTGGGGCCAGCTGGTCCAGCAACAGTGCATCGGTGACTGAGAGGTCCGTGGCGAGGGCCGGGAAGCATAACAAGGGTATGAGAGATAGCAGCAACATTGAGGAGACAAATGCCAGGAACTGTCTGCCCCTGGAGGCTCAGGAGGGAGGGAGGAGGTAAAGAAGGGAAAATTCCTGGACTGGCAGTAAAGCCCAAGAGGGCTGAAAGAGCAATGAAAAGTTAAGACATCTCATTGGGTTTTTTTGCCTTTGTTTTTGTTTTTATTTTTTAGACAGAGTTTTGTTACATAACCCAGGCTGGCATCAAACTCACAGTGATCCCCCTTCCTTAGCCTCCTGAGTGCTGGGATTACAGACATGGGCCACTGCACCTGTGTGACATCTCATTCTTGAATTCCTTCCATCACCTTGTAGCAACTGCTCCCAGTAAAAGCATCTACTGAATGCCTGCTTTTCCCCTGGTGTATTACACGCTTTTCACACACTAATTCTTAACTTTCGAAAATGGTGCCGTAAGAATGGACACAGGAAGTCTGCAGTGTATATGCCCATGAGTAAGCACAAAGTAGTCCCCTGAGTACCTGCCACCCAATTTACAGGAACCGGAAGTGCCCTTCCTTCCCTGCTACCCCATAAAACCAATGTCCAGTGATTAAGCTAATGCCTTTATTGCCTATGTGCAACTATCACTGTGCTCAATTTTAAGGTTTTCATACACTTTCCTGCCTAATTCTTAAAGTTCCCTAACGGGGCAGACACCTAGAATTCACTGTGTTTCAGGAACCAGGCATAAGGAGCCCAGTGCGCCATGACCTCTTCCGGTAGGAGAAACCCTGAGCTCCAGCTCTTCTCTCCACAGCTTGTCTTTGGCCAAGGCTGCAGAGGAGTTTGTGCACAAGCTTTCTGAGCCAGCACCAGCTCTGGAAGAGTACCATGGGGCTCCTGTTTACATCTGAGCCAGGGCTGTATTTCAATGAGGCCTATTAGACTCAGGCGGAAAAAGAGAAAAAGGAAAAGGAAGTGTCAGTGCAGGTCACCAGAAGAGTCACTCGGGACTGTGCAGAGAGACACTGGCTTCCGGTGCATTGCTCTGGAGGAGCTAGGGCTGATTTCTGCCTGAATAAGCACTGCATTCAGAGAGATGGATGAAATCTCAGAAGTCATCCCAAATTGGAAAGAGCAAGAACTCTGGCCTGTAGAGGGAAAGTCACACAAATATGATGATTCCTGGATCAGAGAAGCAAATCCTCTACCCTGTCAAGCAACCTGCACGGTGAGGTCAACATGGGTTTCCCTTCTCCGTCCCAGCTCATCAACCCAGTGGCTCCATATCTCCCTCTGAGGAGGCTCTGGGAGACCAGCCCAGTCACTCAGAGTAGACAAAGCAACAGAATTGGGTTCACTCTTTTCCCTAAACCCATCCTAGCACCTGGAGTTTACTAATCCATGCAAGGGTAGCTCACCATTCCACAGCGATGGACCCTCACTACTGAGGGTGCCCCACTCTCTGCAGTGGACACAGCACTCTACAGTTTGCAGAGTGCTTTCCTAGCACTTAGCACATGATTGCCAAGGGAGTGCTCTAGGAAGAGGCAAGGCTGGTCATTTTGTTCCACTTTTTACAGGGAGAAGCTGGATCTTTATGCGAGATCATGAACTGAAAGAGCCCTGGTGCCACTGCTGGTAGCAGAGGAAGGAAGGGCTTGGGAGATACCATCACATGCTTCATCCTTCACCAGAAAATACTATCAAGCACTCTAATTGTCAACTCTGTGTCTCAATCATCTCTCCTTCACGCTCCTCCAGTAGCGGAGGGTCTCCAGGCAGTAATTTGATTTAAACACGACTTATGATCGTGATCATTTGATTTAGACACAGTTGGATGTATAAAGAATTTAGAGTCATAAATATCAGTCAGTCTGCAAAGGATGCCTTTAACGGGACGGCATCCGTCATTGTTTTGTAACCCGGCACATTTAAGTCAGCAGGATAGAGCTCCAAGGAACTTTACACAGTATCGTGGCTCATCTCTCATGGCAGGGGTGGGGGAGTAAAGAAATTGAGGTCAAGCGAAAGGAAGTAACGTTCCCAGTTGATACAAACAAATGCATGGGATTCAGGTACGGTGGCGCATGCCTGTAATCTCAGCATGGGTGGTGGCTGATGCAGGAGGGTTCCAGTTTAAGTGTTGTCTGCTAACTTAGCAAGACCTTGTCGATGATAGATAGATAGATAGATAGATATATAGATGATAGATAGATATGGGCAATCATGTGATAAGCACTATAGAAGCACTTTGGAAACTGTAGAGTATATATATATATATATATATATATATATATATATATATATATATATGTATATATTCTGGGGAAATGGTTCAGTGGTAGAGCATTCAAGTACTATAATTCTCAGTACAAAATGATAATAATAATAATAACTGTGGGAGGACAAATCCCAACAAGTCATGAGCCCCTGTTCTGTACAGTCAGCTCGATGCCCCAACTGACCCACCTCAACCCCTTGTCCTCCCCCTGAGCACCACAAATCTGAACAGCACAGAAGCAGTTCAAGCGGGACACCTGGACAAGGACCCATGGTGCTTGTGAGTCGTTCTATTGCCTCAGCGTTATCTCCCTGAGCCTGAGGCCTCCCAGTGAGGTGCAAAGAATCCCTGCATCTCCCGTCTCACAGGGCCGTGAGCTGCATGATGGAGCGGTCGTGTCATCATATTTACTATGAACACATCTCACTGGTCGGTGTCCTCATCAACTACTCAGTACTGTTCTACCCATTTCACTTTCCTATGAAAGAGGTGTTCAAGCAGAGGGCCCAGTCTCCATGAGAGGCAGATACTCCATGAAGAGAAGAGTCGGGGTGACCCTGAAGGACTGCACACAAGGAATTCAGGGGTGACGGGAAAGTAACATCTCGCTCTTGGCTTAGTCCGTCAGGAAGAAGGATTTGCCACTACTGCGGGACAGGACTAAGTAAAAGTGACAGTCATGATCACAATTAGACTACGCTCCTCTCAAAGGCAGCATGTGGGAACCGTAGCCCAGCAGACTTCTTAGGGAGCCTCCCCTGCTTGATCCACAAGCTTCCGTGGCTTCTCTGCATCCCACTGTGCTGTTCAGCATTTCTCATTCTGGCACCTGCTCTGCACCTCTTCATCGTACGGTTGTTTGTGAGTTCATCGCTGCTGCTGTGAGTCAGAAAGACACAAGTTCTGTCACTCCCCTTCCCTCTCTCATCTCCTTCGCTTAACACTCTAGCTGCACACAAGAGCACGCAGAGACATTTACAGATGTGGACTCAATTGAACAAAGCTGACCGTCCAATGAAGTTCAAGGGAGCCAATTTTCCCAGCCTGGTCCGTCCCCTCTCTGTATGACAAGTCCCTATAATTCTCCTGCTTGGATCCACATAAGCTAGGTCACATAATGGGGTGGAGCCAGGAGAGGGTTTTACCTTACACACAGAGCAGCCGGGAGACTAGATACAAGGTGCAGGACTATAGTTCACGACAGTTGTTATACCACAAGCAGGAGCACACCCATACGCTCAATAATACGAAATCCAAGCACAAGTGTACACAAACGAAATCCAAAACCTACAGCACCTGCCCAAGATGGCCGAGGAGGCGTGGCTTAGCTTCAGTCTCCCCTTGCCTGCCTTGCGTGCATCTGTGTGCACCCTCTTCCCACAGCCATCCAGCCTATCTGGACATCTCCAGGGCCCTGGTCTGTACCTCAAGGTCTGTCTCACTGTCCCATACCATATTCCACCTGCCTTTGTCTTTACAGTGCCTGCAACCGGACGCTAACTCACTGACCCCTGCCAACCTTAGAAGTGGAGAATACCTTAGGCCCCTTTCCTGGACCTTCTGATCCAGCTCTGGAGCAGAGCCCAGGAATGTGGGGTTTTAAAATATTCAGTGATTTATACTCCTTACCTTAACCCATATTGAGGCAGACTTCAGTCTAATTCAGTGGTGAGCCTGGGTCCAGTCAAAAGGCACCTGTGAACCTCAAGGCTGAGGATGCAGCTCCGCAGCAGAGTACATTCCTACTACGAGTGAGCCCTCCTGGATTCAGTCCCAGCACCACAAAACCAAGTACAATTGGCATCTGCTAATTCAAAGCCCCCTAGAGAGCTCATGAGCTAAGAAAGGCTCAAACCTCTGGCTCCCACGCCTCATTAGTACCATGGAGCTGACAAAGGGAAGTGAAAGTAATTCTTCTTGCTACTTATCTCCCTTGCACTTTCCACTGAGGCAGAATATAGTAACTCTTCAAAGCCTTAAAATGCAGACTTACCATAATCAGAAGAGAGGATTTGGATCGAACAGGTGCCTTGCTTCTGAACATAACAAAACATAAAGAAGGTGCAAGGATTCCAATTTGCTATTAAAACCCCTGCTGCGAATCAGGTGAGCGATTCTGTCACCACCCCAGCCTGGAAGAAGACAACTGAGGATTTTATGAATAGCGGCTGTCATCCGGATGGAATTTCCTCTTGCTTTTTCAATCATGTATTATTATTTGTAATATTTCTACAATCACTTTTGAGATAATAAACTTGAAAAATCAAAGTCTCGGGATGCATGGGGTTTTATTGTAAAATAAACAGCAGGGCAGGAGAAAATTGTTAGTGTTTCATTTTAGTTAAGACATCTCATTTTGATGCAGGTCCTCAGGGCCAGGAGGCAATACATACACATTTCAAATTGGTGGCATTGCACCAAAACAGAGATATTAAGGAAACTTGCAATAAAAGATTGTGTTAGCTACAAGTGGGAGAAGTTGCCCAAGTTTCATTGGTAGCTTAGCAACGCTTAGCTAACTTTGGCTGCATTCAGCCTTCCTGCGTTCCTCAGAAACTGCAGGTGCCTTTTACCTCTCTTCTGTTCATGGATGCAGAGTACGAGTCAGTGAACCCTGACCAAGGGAGATTCCAACATCTGGGCCAAGTAGCACTGTCCACTTTCTGACCTGAGGAAACTGAGTCAGGTAGAGAAGATGGTGAAGTCACTGAAAGGGGATAATTAATTTTTGTACCACTAGACGTTAACCTGAAGACCATCATACAGAGCTACATGTGCACTGGTTTTTGTAAATTGGTTTGTTTATTTGCTTGTTTGTTTGTTTGTTTGTTTTTAATTTTGAGGCAGGGTTTTGCTAAGAGGCCCAGGCTGGGCTTTAATTTTTTATCCTTCTGCCTCAGCCTCCCACAGAGCTGGGATTGCAGTTGTGTGTCACCATGTCTGGTTAGCAAATATTTTAAGTGTAGAGAAAAAAAAAAAAACAAGAGGGGATGAGGCTCTTAATTGATTATCATTTCCCATTGGAGAAGTTTCATTGTCAGTTACTCATCAAACAATGCTCTGTTCCAATCAAAAGATATTTATTAAAGAACCAAAATAAACAGAGAGAGATTTAAAAAAGGAATTCATGATTTGGCTTCTTTCCTAGAAAAGGATGCCAAGTATTAGTGATATTATTATTTAGGAATGACCAAAAAGCCTTGTAGTGGCAGCAAATTAATTTGAGACCTCAGTGGTTTTGCAGTCTATTTTGGTTTGTTTTTTATTCATTCAGAAGGAGTCTAATTCAAGGTCAGTTATATCTGGTCATTGGAGATTTCAGCTCTGTTATAGAAGGGTTCCTTCTTCCGGATGCACAGAGGGGCTAGGGGGTCTCAGTGGTCCAGAGCTTGCCTGCTAGGTTCAAATCCTGAGCATCAGCAAAACCAGACAATGCATGGAGAGAAAGCAAAGACAGGAGGAGTTTCCCAGCATTCCTGCATGCCCTGGTGGAATGTGAGGTATCCTGCCTGCTCATGTTCTTGGGGAAAAGGACACAGGCCTGTGAGGTTAAAACTCTAACCAGGGAGAGCTGAGAGGTATCCACGAATCTCCTGGTGTCCCTCTGAACAGTAGCAGAAAGTTTCCACAGAGAGGTGAGATGTGAGTCGGCTTCAAGAGCAGATCAGGTAGAAAACACAGAGCCTGTACCAATGTGAATTGTGAGGAGTAACTCAAATCCACTGAGTGCTCAGATTTTCAGATGTGTTACTATAAAGGACATATGACCTTGAGTTCCCCTCGAAACGCTTTCTTGCTTGAGGCACGCTCATCCCATCATCCTTGTGGTTTTCTGCAGCAGTTCTGGAGTCCTTTTTCCTGAGGGTCTTTACAAGGTGTGATCAGAAATACAGGGACTGACACTGCTGAGCCCCAGCCCATAGAAAGGCAACTCATAAAAACAAAATGCTGTGCCCTCGTCCATCTTAGTCACTAGATATGGGATGATATAACTCAGGACTTCCTCAGAGCCAAAGTGACCAGGAAAGAGAAATATTTTTAATTCATTCAGGATATTGAGGCAGCCAGGACAGCACAGCTAAAGACCCTCAGGAGAGAGGACTCCAGAGCTGCTGCAGAAAGCAGCAAGGGCGATGAGACGAATGTGCTCAAAGTGAGGGAAGGATTTTGAGAGGATTCATGACAAGGTGTCCTTTACTTCAGTGTTTCTTTTATTTATATATTCATTAAGTGTTTTAATCACACTTTCTGGAGTTCTGTTTCAGGTGCTAGTAAGACAACAAACCTGCTGCATAACTGTCGGTGAATAATGAAGACAAGTGCTCATGGGCAGCTGGAGATGCATCACATTTTGAATCCTAAGAGAGGAGTAAACATATGCTTTTGTGTGGAGCAGTGTTGTAATAGACCCAGGCATCCCATCCAGAAAACTACAAGTCACTCATCTTCCTGAAATCATTGCCTCATCCCCGTGATGCTGAGGGTTGTTGATCCTTATTGGTTGTACTTCCAATATAGATCTCAAATCCACACGTTCCTCTGTGTGCCCACCACCTGGGCCTGGCTCCGTGTCTTTAGGATAGATTTACTGGCCCTATGGACTAAATGTCTGTGTCCTTGCAAAGTGTATGTGAGTGTGTGTGTGTGTGTGTGTGTGTGTGTATGCGTGCGTGCACTGTGTGACCAAGGACTGAATTCAAGTCCTTCACAGTCATCTATATCCTCAGCGCTTTTTTATTGTTGTGTTATATATTTTGGGACAGAGTCTTTCCAAATTGCTAGTTGTCCAGGCCTAAGTTAGAATGTGAGATTTCCCTGCCCAGATTGCCGGGATTATACACATGTCCCACCATACTGAGCTGCCTTGCAAAATTTCTATTATTGAAGCATCAATTCCCAGGGTGATGGTGTTTGGGGTTCAGATGTCGGCCTGTGGGAGACAATTAGGCCAAGAGGGTAGCACTTATAGGATAAGGTCATAGGATGCCTGAGAGAACTCTCCCTCCCACGAAATTAGTATTATTAATAATGAAAAGCAAATAATACCAAATACTATAAAGGAGAAAAATCAGAGACACAAATCACTATTTTCTCAGTGGGCTAAAATTCTTTAATAATATCACCCAGTAGTTAACAAGACCTTGTTCTTGGCCAGGCACTGTGCTGAGTGCATTAATATATTATCTCATTTAATAGTCACCAAAGTCCTTTCAGGAAGGATATTACTATTCACATCCTCAGGTGAATAAACAGGCACATAGGGATGAAGTGACTCATTCCAGGCCAACCAGCTGCTAAGTACTAGAGCCAGGATTTGAATATAAGCATCCAGAAATAGAACCCCTCCACTGACGCTGTTCCACAGAAGGAGAACACACTCCAATGTCAGGATGAATAGCAAAGGCATAGAGAGCAATTAAGATGGCACTGAGGCTGCAGGGATGATGGAACGGAAACAGGAAGAGAGCATGAATTACATCCCTCACCCTGGGAAATTCAGAAAGGGCTGAGTGTGTGCTTGTAGGAATGGTAAATGAAGTGCATGTCTTTAAAATTAAACCCTCACTTATTAGCGGTACGCTACACCTGTGGCTAGATGTAAACTCTGGCCATCTTGAAAATAAATACATCCTTGTGATAAAGAGTAAGCGAGGAAGACGATGTGAATCCCTGCTGGTAGTTACAGAAACGCAGCACAACACGAGAAGGAAACAGCTAGGAGAACTTGTGAAACACAAGACGAAGCAGCTGTTTCACTCTTCACTGTTGCAAAACAAACAGGCGTCGACTTTTATAGTACGCTCAGGCAACTTGAGCAATCAGCGATGCCCTTCTTACATGCTTACCATTGACACCCTACCCTACCCTGGACTGCACCCCTGGCTTGTCAGAGAATTTATATGGAGGATGAGGAGCAGAAGGGGAGGGGGAAGAGATCTGTTTCCCGGGCCATGGGCTTCAGCTTCCTGTCAAATGCAATTCTGCTGCGCAGTGAGTACTAAGCCGGCCAGCACAGATGGCCCTGTGATGTGAGGGCCCCTCCTGGGACCATCGGGGTGGGACCTCGAGTAGAGAGCTCACCTCCCACAGCTCAGCAACCGGCAACCAAGTGACCGTGGAGAGTGGACATGGCAGAGAAGGCCTGGGCCAGAGCAGGGACAGCTTGCAGGTCCTGAAAACATGGATGGGAGACCCTGAAGGTAGCCGAGAGGAGCTGCCACCCACACTAGAACCTACAGAGCGAACTTTGTCATCAGAAGAATGGAGAATGAGCCTTAACAGCAAGAACCCAGCGAGCAATGTGGAAAGGGCCCCGGGCTGCCGAGGAGGCTGCAGCGGCTTGAGAAATGAACTCCAACAAGAAGGTTGGAGGAAGGAGTCGGAGGGCAAAGAGTGAGAGGAGGAGGAGGTAGGGCGCTCTCTGGAGCCTGCTGGGTGTGCCTGGGACTTCTGAGGGCAACAGGAGGACCTGAGCGTTTGGGGCAGGACAGAGACCTCCTCCTGTGGAGGACCGCCTGGATGACTCTCTTTGAAAAAAGAGCAATTACTGCCATGTTGGCTAAACCTGGCCCTGTCTCCACACACTGATACATACAAAGCCGGCTGGGAGCCTGGAGACAAGAGGTCTTGACTTCTCTGGGCAGAAAAGAGTACACATCAGAGCTGCTGCACCGACCTCCAAACTTTAGGTACTGCCCCAAATTGTTACTCAGACTATGCTTTCTGCATCTCTCTCTCTCTCTCCCTCTCTCTCTCTCTCTCTCTCTCTCTCTCTCTCTCCATACTGGAGAGGTGCTTTTAGTCTTCCCACCTAGCCCAGCTCACAGCATTCATGTTCTTCCCACCATTCCCACTTATCCCTGAGCCACTGCCCTCTTCATGAATTCATAAAACCCGGGTTCGGCCCTCGGTGGAGGCCTTTGTTCCAGTTACCCATTACACTAGCTGGACTTAGCACCCCCTTAGCTCCCCACAGCTACATGCCTGCCTTTATTCTCCACATTTTGCACTGGTAGTGCTGGGTGGGGATTAACTAGCTGGGATTCCAAGCAGTTTCCCATGGGTACAAATACGAAGTTCCCAATCCTTGGTGAGGGGCAGGAAGTGCTTTCGAAATCCTCCCGCTTCTCAGCGATTGTTCTGCTTCTGGATGAGCAGAAGCACCGGGTCCAGGCAACCACTAACCCCAGCTGCAGCCTCGCGGAACCCCGGTGGCTTGGACTAAGGGGGTAGCAGAAGGGATTCGTAAAATGGGAAGAGGAGGAAAGATACTCACAAGGGGAAACCGAATGTGGGCCAGGATGAGGGAACAGGGAAGATCCAGGCGTCTTTGTGGAACTGCAGAGGGGAACAGTACCTGTCAACAAAACAGAGCCCAAGGAACACACTGCTGGGCGCAGAGGCACAGGGTTGTGACTCCAGCACCCTGGGAGGCTGAAGCAGGAGGATTGCAAGATCCAGACCAGACTGGACAACTTAGTTTGACCCTATCTCAAAATACAAGTTAAAAAGGTCTGGGAGTATAACTCAGGTCAAAGCATCTATGTTCAGTCCCAGGAAGAGAGAGAGAGGAGTGCCACAGGTAAAGTCACTGCGCTGGACTGAGGAACACACAGAGGGCCTGGGGGAAGCATTTTCCAGAGCTGTGATGTAGCTCACTGAGCAGGTTCTGAATTCAGTCCCCAGGACCGCGAAAAGGTGATGAAGAGTTATACCCAGCAGGGAAGGAGCCAGGGGAACCCGTAGCTCAGGTGAAATGAATCCAAGAGGTTGAAGAGGTGGGGGGGGGCAGCTCCCTGAGGAGCTGCAGGGGGAGCCCAGAGGCCCAAGCCTGTGCCCACGGGGGTCCAGCGGAAGCTCTGCAAAGGGAGCAACAGGAGGAGCAGAGGAGGCACCCCGAGGAGACACACCCCGGAGCTGCAGGGAATCCAGCATGCGGAGCCTGAGAGTGCTGGTTTCCTGGGATGTGCACTAACACACAGCAGCACTGCCGTCAGCACGGGAGCTGGGGAAGAAAGGCAGAGGGGTCAGGTCCACCGCCCACCCCCACTGCGACTTTTGCAGAAGCCACTTGAGGTCGCATGCTTGGAATGCAAACCCATCCCTTCCTGACCAATTCAGCACAGGCAGGACTGAAATAAGTCCTGCTTTTGTGAAATAGACCAGAAAATGCCCAGAGAACAGAATTTCAAGTATTTATTAAGTGCTGTCTGCTTAAGGGTTGTCACTGTACTCAAGATATGAAGAATAATTTGTTAGGTTTGAGTGGTGCTTGCTGCTGGGCTGTTACACTGTCGCCAGAGCACCTGGGGAAAGGTGAAAATGAAGAATTCCGGAGCCAACGCTAAGACTAAGTTTCAATGAACGGGGTACAGCTGAGAATCAGTGTCGATTTTGCTTGGTGTTTGTGTACTGGGGATGGAACACAGGGCCCCTGCACTGAGCTACATCCCCAGCCCTTTTTTATTTTTATTTTGAAACAAAGTTTCTCTAAATTGTCCAAGGCTGAGCTCCAACTTGCAGTCCTCCCACCTCAGGCTCCCAGAACACGGGGCCCATAGATACACGCCCCTGTGCACAGCTGGGACTCTGTGCTTTTATTAAGTTTCTACATGGCGCTAGAGGCCGACTTGGAAACCCAGTGCCGTAAATCATGCAGCCAAACTTCTCCCGCCGTATCTAATTCAGCACATGTGCCAAGGCTTGCAGTGCTCCATACAGTGAGAGCTGAAGTCACACAAACACTGGCGGCCTTCTGAGTAACACAGAGATCACGGTTCACCCAGCCACCGAGACGGGCACACCGTGGCTGCTGAGGACACGGCATCCAGGGGGCCTGGAGTTCTCACCAGATGAAGGAGTCCTCCTTAAGGGCTCAGTGTGCTAAGGATGGGAAAAGGGAGGACAGGAAGAAGGAAGGGAAGAAAGAAGAAAAGAGAGAAAAAAGAAAGAAAGAGGGAAGGAAGGAAAAAAGGGAAGGAGGGAGAAAGAGGGAGTGGAAGGAGACAAGGAATAAAGGAAAGAAAGAAGGAAGAAAAGAAAAAAGGCAGGAGGGGAGGAAGGAAGAAAGAAAGAGTGGAAGGAGGGCAATAAGGAAAGAAGGAAGGAAAGAAGGAAGGAAAGAAAGAAAGAAAGAAAGAAAAGAAAAGAAAAGAAAAGAAAAGAAAAGAAAAGAAAAGAAAAGGCAAGAAGAAAGAGAAAGTAAGGAAAGGAAAGGAGGGAGGAAGAAAGGAAGAGAGAAAGTAGCAGGAAGGAGGGAAGGAAGGAAGGAGGCACCACTTTCACACAGGCTGTGACACATCTCTGGCCAGTGACATGGTGCTAGGGTCTGGCTTAGCACACGCTGAGGACACAAGTAGCTCAGAGCCAGATGCCCTGAAATTCTCTACACTTTGAGTTGAAGCCAGATGAAGAAGGCAGGGAATGGCATTCCCAACAGAAGGAAGAGCAAACTGAGTGTGTAACAGCCATCCAGGCCCCACCAGAAAAGCCTGCCAGCCCGGGAAGGTTGGCAGGGCAGGGACACCTTTGTGCAGTCCACAGCAGGAAAGGAGGAACCCACAGGCGCTGAGAGTCCACCCCTAGGAAGCTCAGGGCCTTTGAATTGCTCAATGATAAGCAGTTAAAGAGACTAATGAGAAGGCGCAGTGAGGAAAAGAGCTCAGTAAACATGAAAACACCAACAGCTAAGTCAGGAGGACATGGGCAAAAATGAAAAGTGAGGGTGTTCGTGGGTGCAGATGGGCAAGAGGAGGACGGATGGCAGGGTTCTCCTCATGGTGGCTGCAAGACTTTATCCCGGGACTTTTGTGACCCAGAAAAAGGAGAAAGCAGGTAAGATATTTAGTGAGCAATGCAAGCCTCAGAGAGGCCCATGGGAATTTGGAGAGCAGACAGTGGGGAGGTGAGGATGACACCCAGAGAAGAGAGAGGTGCCCATTGTAGGTCCCCTTAAATTCTCAGTGAGGGCTGGGGGCGAATGCTTGTATACACACATCAGACCCCAAAACAATACAAAGGGAGGAAAAAGAGGTGAAAGAAGAGAAGGAGGTAAAAGAGAAAGAGGAGGAAGAGCAGGAGGAGGAGGGGAAATAAAATGAGGAGGTGGAGGAAGAGAAGCAGCAGGGGAGGACAGGCAAGAAAGAGCAGGGGGGAAGGGGAGAAGGGGGGGAAGGAGAGAACGTGGAGGGTGGTGCTGAGATGTCCCTGGCTCCAGGCAGGCTGAGCTTGACCAGAAAGGGAGAGACCAGTACTTGTTATTTTAAAATACATCTGAAACTAAGGCCAGCCTATCAGTAGAACTAACCAACGTGAACAAACAACCACAGGTTTTCCAGTCAGTTTCACTTCCCCGCCTGCCCCAGTGCCCTGTCCCAGTGCTGCTCCGTCTCACTCGGGAGCCCTGGCCTCCCTCGGTCTAGTGACTCCTTCATCCATTTGATCCCAGAAGTTCTGTCCTGACCCCCTCTCTACGTGGAAGAGACTCTCTTCGGATGGGAAGAGAGTTGATGGAGACCAGGGTACCAGGTTCAGGATCTACTCCCACTGGTGTGTCCTGGGCCAAAACCCACGACAGGACATCTCCCCAGCTGCACGTTTGGGCTGCGTATCTGAGCCAGGGAGTGGGTGGCAGCCAGAGTCCTGTGTTGGCCCCAGATTCGGAGGGATTCTTCAGTGCAGATCCTGGAGCTTGCTACACGCCAAGCAGCAAGGGCAAGAAACAGGACCCTTGATTGCACTGAATATAAACACCAATGCAGGGCATTTAATACAAGCAAAACGTTTTCAGGAAAGCAGTGATAGACTGCAGTCCTGATGGAACAGGCACGTTCCTTCAAAACCTCCCCTCCTGACTCAGTTGTAAAGGACAAGTGTTTGTGCCAAGGGTGTGCTCAATCAAGAGTGAGCAGAAGCCTTTCAGCTAGTGTGGAAGAAGGACCAGGAGAGGAAGCCAGAAGACGGTATCCCCTACGACAGGTCACGCGCAGCCCTGCCACTCCTGCTGGTTCCTCCTTCGGCTTTTCCCACACCTGTTACACCACGAAGCACTTACGGAGAGATGATCCTACGTCCAGGACCGGATAACATCGGCCCCAGTGGTTACATGGCAAATGGAGCGTCCCTTGGGCCTGGAAATGCTCTTGGGGTAGGTGAGGTCATCACCTTAAGGTAGGAGCAGCCTGTGACATCGCAACGAGGGTTTGCTTTGGGGGTTGTCATAAATAAACAGAATAAGGGCCCTTCTCCTCGCCAGCATCAATAATATAACAAGAAAATTAAAAATAGAGACTCCCTGGCCCCTGGGATTGCTCCTGTGGGTTAAAGACATGGCGTTACAGTGGCCCGTGCACACCATGTTCATAGCAGCACAGCTCGTCACAGCTGCAGCTTGGATGCTGATCAGCAGATGAGTGGAGAAAGAAAACGTGGTACTTTCACACCACCACGGGGTACTGCTTATCTAGAAAGCATAAATGTGAGTCATTTGTGGGAAAATGGATGTACCTTGAGACCATACGCCTAAGTGAAATAATCAGACCCAGAAGGTGAAAGCTTGCATGGATGCTCTTACATAAGAAGCCCAAGTATAAATAATCTTGGAGCAAAATGAAAGATAGATGATGAGAATCAGGGAGAGGGGAGAGAGAGCAGAAAAGACAGAAATAAAATGGATTATGGGGTGATTTGCATATGTGCCCAGTCCTCATGCTGAGCATATTTATTATGTATTGCAAGCATAATATAACAAGAAGGGGAAGAAGAAAAGAGAATAACAAGAGCTGAGTGTGATGGCGCTCGCCTGTGATTCCCAGCACTCTGAGAGGCTGAGGCAGGAGGATTACAGATTTGAGCCCAGCCTGAACAACTTAGCGACTCAGTAAGATTCTGTCTCAAAATTTAAAACATAATTAAAAAAAAAAAAGAGCTAGGGGCATGGTACCATGAAAAAACCCTGGGTTCATTTCCTAGTACTGCAAAATAATAATGTTAATAATAATAATAATAATAATAGAGCCAGGGATATAGCTTAGTGGCACAGTGCCTGCCTGGCAAGCACAAGGTCCTGAGTTCAATTCCTGGTACCAAAATATAATAATGGTAATAATAATAGTAAGTAATATTTACTGGAAGTTCACTACCTGCTAGGAACTAGGCCTATATGCACACATTTGAAATAACCTACAGTATAAAACATTGTTGTTATCTGTATTTTACAGGTGAGGAACCTGATACTCAGCAGGTAAGTGAGCTTGCCTCGGGTTCCCTGGCTCATGGGTACTGACATAGCTGGCTTCCAAGGACTCTGTCCTGCTCCTGGTGACACTGTATATCTGCAGTGTAAAATTAATCAAGATGGGTGGAAAGTAATATTAGAACAATGTGTGAACAGTCATATGTGGTCCAACAAACATCTACTTGCTAATACTGGCATTCTCCTATTTATACTTTATTAATTTTGTAATTGCCCGGAGGCTGTAAGGATGAATTTTCCTCAGTTTATCTTTACTGCTTGCATTTCCTGGAGGTATTCATTTTCCCTCTGATTAATAAAGCATTAAGCCTTTTGCCTGATAGAGGAGACCGGAAGGAGGAAGCATGGGGAACATTGTAAACTGGTATTCTGAACTTCAGGCACTGTCTCTACCAGCACTGATAGGACTTCATGTTGCTTATCTTCAAGACAGGTGGGGCAAAAAGCCAAGGAGAGCAATCCGGTTGCTCTGTGTTCCGGAATAGCGCAGGTAGAGATGACTATGGCAGTAGGATATGGATGTTTGTGTGAAAGATCTGATTTCAGGGATGGGGAGGAGTTTTTTTAAAAAGAGGTTATTCGAGGTCAAGCGCTGGACTGCTTTCAATGAGCCGGGACATCAGGAATGCTCTCTTCACACACTGTCCTCCCACACATCCCCAACGGCCGGTTTGCAACAAGACCAATAACTCACTTCTTAAAGTCAGAAGCTACTTGTTCAATTCTCCAGACTTCAGCACCAAAATGAGTTGTTTATTATTTATGGCAAACATAAAGAACAAAAGGACCATCACAATCTGTGGCCAGACTCAAGGACTGCCACTTGCATGTGGATGACAGCCAGATCTCTGGAAAGATGGAAGTAAATCAAATGCACACAGATGCCCATTTAGAAACCGGTTTTGCGCAGTGCTTACTGAACATCTATTTTGACAAATCGCCGCCCGTGGGTGCTGTGGGGGCTCTCCAAAACTGCAGAAAGCAAATTCAAACTGGAGCCTTGGCAGTTTGAAAATATTCGAGCCAAATAACCAGCCAAAGAAACTGAAGGCTAATAAGGTATTATTAACCTTAACCATGTTAACCTTTCTCACACTATAAAGCCAGGTTTTTATTAGTTAAAAAACTATGATAGCTCAGTTAACATCTAGCCAAACATCCCATAAACTTTGTCTACATTGTGGGTGCTGGTGGCAGCTGCAGGGCCCTCCTTTGTTACCATTTGGACACCAGCAAATACCCTGAGGAAGAAGGGGGATTCATCACCCACTACACCTCTCAGTACAGTGTGTATAATCACTACGAGCTGTTTTCCTTTGTTATTTCATAATGTTTCACTTTAGTTAATTTTATTTTTAGATGCAAGTAATAAATGTAAAAGGTGGAAAAACAAACACAACAAAAAGATTTTCTTTGAACACCAATCCAGAGATAACTTTATAGCCAATTGCTAGCCGTTGTTATGTATTGTTTTTTTTTTAATAGAAATGGTAACATGATGTAAAAATTCCACCCCTTGCTTCAAAACACCATGATATGGCTTGTATCTAGATGGTCCTCCAAAATCTCATGTGCTCAGAGGTGGGGCTTTTGTGAGTGATTGGCTCAAGGGCAAGTGATACTGGATTAGTCCACAGATTGGTTCAGCATAATTCTGGGTATGGGATGATGTATTTACTGAAGAGGGAACACCCACGATGTGAGTGGCACCAATCAACAGGCTTGTACCTGGACAGAATAAAAGGTGAAGGACTAGGAAGCTGTGCTGCTTGCTGCCTACCCTGCCATGGACTGTTTCTCCTTCCAACCTGCTGCCCTGCCTTGGAGCCAGCCCACTATCAACTGTGAGCTAAAATAAACCTTTCCTCCTTTAACTTGTGTCTGATATTTTGTCCCAGCAACATGAAAGTAGCTAATATACACCACCACCACCACCAAAAACTATTTTAAGCTCACATGGTTTGCTCTTCCCTTTGGATCAGTCAGATGACTCTTAGCTATGTCCTTCCCTCGTTTATTTTTATTTTGTTTTGTATCTAAATTATGGACTTTATTTGGACTTCACTTATTTTTTTTAATTGGCTTTTATAGTCCTAGGATCCAGTCCAGGTACCTGTAACATTTCCTTAGTCTCTTTTTCTTTTGCTATCGTTGGTTTTCCCCATATATTTATTAAGGCTATATTGATCATACTGATCCATGGGTTTCACTTAGGTAGATTCTCACAGGCATAGAACATACTGGAATCATTTCCCCCACATCGCCCCCTCTTGTCCCAGGATCCCTCTTAGTTTCACAATGCAGGGAGGGGGAGCTCTAATGCTATAGTGCTGCTCAGGGGCACCCAGAGCAAGCACCAAATTCTTACTGGAAAGAAAGAAGTTTCCTTAAAATTCTGCTGGAGCCCTCCCTTAACAATGGCAGCACTGAGACTGGGTCAGGTCCAGAGAACTCTTCTGGAGTCTGCGGTCTAAAACCTGACCTTAGGGAAGTCATCTGCTAGCAGCCATCACGCAGAGCGCATCCATCAAGTTTGCCTCTGGAAAAGCAACCACCCTTCCCTCACAAAAACAAACCCCAAATCCCTTAGTAACGGCAATTCTGGGATGGTGAAAACATTTTTATACCCTATTTTCTCTGTAAGCGATGCACCTGTTTCATAAAAAATTAAAGACACCTCCCCCCTCAAAAAAGTCACAGGCACAAGCTCGGGCAGGGTCCGGCCAAGACCGAAACTCTGGGGTCCCATCCTGTCCGGCATCAGACTCCCTTTCAACCTGGCGCCAGCGCTGGGTCAGCGGCGTGGCCAGGCTGGAGAGGAGACGCGGAAGGCTCCGGCCGCGGTGCCAGGGCGTCCGTGCCAGGCTGGACAAGGCTCGGTTAGGCAGCACCGGCCGGGGACTCGCACCAGAACTCGGGCACGGCGGTTTCCGCACCCCTAGACTCAGCCCGCAGCCGGAACCGCCCGTGCCTGCCGGGCCGCGCGCACGGCGCCCCTCGCGCGCTCCCTTGGCCTCCCCCCAACCCCGGGACCGCGCGGGGGGGGAGCGCGGGGGCTGGGGGCGGAGCGGGACGCGAGAGACCACGCCCCCGACCCGCCCCGGCGGCGGAGATTGACCGGGTGCAGGCGCCGCCCCAACCAATGAGCGCGTGCTGAGGCGGGGCCTGGGGCCGGTTGCTCCAGCTACTTAGAGTCGTCGGCGCTGGGCTGGGAGCCGAGCGGAGCCGAGCAGGACTGGCCAGGTGGAGCTGCACCCCGGCCGGTGGACGGCAGCGCTCGCACCGCCGCGGGTAGAGCTGACTGCAGCCCCTCGCGCCCCGGGACCGCGTGCGCCGCCGTGTCTGCAGCTCCCATGGGGACCCGGAGACTTTAAAGGAGTTTGGGGTTCGGGAGCGGGGAAGTCACGGGTACGGAGGATCGGCTTTTTGGCCTCACGAACGTGGATCGCGCGCCGGAGAGGAGGGCAGAGGCTCCTGGCTGGAAGCTGAGCTCTCGGATCCCCCGCACCGGCTCGGCCTGGCTTCCTCGCTGCTCTCTGTCTCTTTGTTCGGTTATTTTAGACCCGGCAGCCTCGCCCTGGCGCAGTCCCATTGGCTCTGCGGGGGACGGGGTTGGCAAAGTGAGGGGCAGAGAGCACCTGTCTGCGTGGGCGGGTGTGCTGGGGTGCTCGCGTGTACGTGCATCGGCGATTGTGCAAGCGTGGGTGTGGGATTGTGCCTGAGTGTGGAGGGGAGTAAATGTGGCAGTGCGTCCTCGCGAAGGATTGTCATTGTGGGTGTCTGTGTCAGCCTGCCCATGTTTGTACCCCAAGTGTGCCGAAATGTTGCCGCCGGTGTGTCCGATTGTCACCGTGGGGGCCAGCCGCTGTCACGGATGGGGTGCAACCTGTGCCAAGCTGGGCGGTGGGCTGCAGAGGATGGGACCCAGGAATGTGAGCGCAGCTTGCTCCAGCTTTCGGGCCTTAGGTGTCGTTTGTCCCTGCCAGCCCAACCCTGTGTCCTGCCACTGCCCACAGGGACCACGCGCGGGCTTCCCCGCCCGCGTGTCCTCTGCTGGAAGTTGCACGGGGTTTCCGGACAGGGTGGAAGGCTGCGTGGGGCGTCCTTTCCGGCGCCCCATCGGTGCCGCCTCTGCGCCTCCTTCCCGATCCTGAAGAAGGCGCCGGGATCCTGGCTGACACCGTGACTCCAGGGGGCGCAGGGACAGGCGGGCGTGCCGGTCGCAGGGGCTCTGTGCGTCTTGGGGAGGGCTCGCCCTAGAGGGTCACCCTGACTAATGAGTCCGCTTCTCCTCTGCCAGGTCCCCGTGCCTGGCCCTCATCTCGCCGCGTCATTGATGGGCAACCAACTGGACCGCATCACCCACCTCAACTACAGCGAGCTGCCCACAGGGGACCCGTCGGGGATCGAGAAGGACGAACTGAGGGTCGGGGTCGCCTACTTCTTCTCGGATGAGGAGGAGGACCTGGACGAACGCGGGCAGCCCGACAAGTTCGGCGTGAAGTCCACCGCCGGCTGCAGCCCCTGCCCGGAGAGCCCCGACCGCCACCACCACCACCACCACCACCACCACTTGCTGCACCAGCTGTTGCTCAACGAGACTCAGTTCTCCGCCTTCCGGGGCCAGGAATGCATCTTCTCCAAAGTGAGCGGCGGCCCGCAGGGCGCCGACCTGAGCGTCTACGCCGTCTCCGCGCTGCCCGCGCTCTGTGTGCCCGGCGACCTCCTGGAGCTGCTCTGGCTGCAGCCAGCGCCCGAGCCGGCGGCGCCCGCCCCGCACTGGGCGGTCTACGTGGGCGGCGGCCACATCATCCACCTGCACCAGGGCGAGATCCGCCAGGACAGCTTGTACGAGGCGGGCGCGGCCAACGTGGGCCGCGTGGTGAATAGCTGGTACCGCTACCGCCCGCTGGTGGCCGAGCTGGTGGTGCAGAACGCGTGCGGCCACTTGGGTCTCAAGCGCGAGGAGATCTGCTGGACGAACTCGGAGAGCTTCGCCGCCTGGTGCCGCTTTGGCAAGCGCGAGTTTAAGGCCGGCGGGGAGGTGCAGGCGGGCACTCAGCCCCCGCAGCAGCAGTACTATCTCAAGGTGCACCTGGGCGAGAACAAGGTGCACACCGCCCGCTTCCACAGCCTGGAAGACCTCATCCGAGAGAAGCGCCGCATAGATGCCAGCGGCCGCCTGCGCGTGCTGCAGGAGTTCGCCGACTTCGTGCGCGACAAGGAGTAGCGGCCAGGGCCGCCCACCCGGCGCCCGGACCTCTCGGTCTCTTGGCCGCGGCGTCTGCGCCCCCTCGCGCGCGCCCTGAGCCGCCAGAGGTCAGCGTGGGGCTGCAGCCTCGCACCTGACTTCTTGCGGCAGGAGGACCGCGGACTGAGCCCGGGACAGGGGCGCAGCTGCGCGCCCAGGGTGATGTAAGAGCGCAAGGGCACGGGGAGCGGGGAAGGGACCAGGGCGAGACCTTTCCCGCGAGCCAGTGGTCAGCGACTTTCACCCCCTGGGAAAACCCCCTTTCCTAACAAGGGGCTGTCGCCGCCCCGAAATGTGCGCACACACGCCAGGCCTGGGGCTGGTGAGAATTGTCTCTGCAGGGCGCACTTCGGCTCTGGCGTGGGTGGATACGTCCCCAGGTGGCAAGATTCTCAAGACATCCAGCCTGCCTGTTCCTGGTGCCCTTGTGAAGCACCCTGGGTGCCCCGAGGCTGCCTGGGACCATTGGGCTCAGCTCTTCAGCCCCAGGTCCCCTAACTTGTCCTCCAGTCTCTGGGAGAAGCTAGGTAGATTTTGCTTCCTGTGTTTGCGCCCAGGAAGCGCACGCCACCCCCACCCTCGCTTGCCCGTGTGTCTCCGGGTGGCAGAGGTCGCGGTCGCTGTCTCGGTTGCGCTAGGAAAACGCGCAGCTGCTGGGAGAAGAGGGCAGCTCCGCCCTGGAAGCCCGGCTTTACCCCGTGTGTGGGAGCAGAGTCCAGGGCTCCTTCTGCTGAACCCTTCCTTGATTGCCCCTTCCTGGAGCTACATTTCAAAAATAGTCATACTCTTAACTGGGCTGAGGAAGGGGAGCGGAGGGCGCGGCGACGTTCCAGGCACCAGCGTCCGGGGGGCAGCAGCAGCAGCAGCAGAATCAGGGCCAGTCTGCTTAGTTTGGCTTTTCCTCACATAGAAACCTTAGCACACGGGGACGTGGCAATTCAGTTTCAAACATGAGAGCGGAGATTTCCAGCTGCGTCAACAAAGCCTATCGTGTTGATGTTTTTATTGACCATTTTAGCAACATGCTAATAAAATTTCAAATTGAAATTTTTATTTTCATGGCTTTACTCCATGATAGTTTAAATACTGGGGGCCATTAAGAGTGGATGTAGCTAAGAGCTTAGCTAACATTGCCTTTTTCACTCCGTTTTTCTCAAATCTGGTGAGAATTCTGGTTTTTGAATATCGTAATTTTTTTTTTTTTGCTTTAAATAGCAGCCCAAGTAATGGTGGAGTTATTGATGCGTATATTGTACTGGATTTCTGTCAGGTAAAGGGTTTCTTTGATTTGGTGGAAATTGCTGGCAGGTTTGGTGTGGGTTTTTCTCCATGCGGTACATGATTACCATTTCACATTTGCATTTCTACCCCCCCATCTCCTTAAAAGGGTTCCACACTTCCTGGCTTTATCCACTCTTTAGCCAGTCCCAAAAGTCACTCCCTAAAACAGGGAACAAACTTGTAGGATCAGGACAGATACATGTTTTTCAAAAGACTTGAGGTTGTGTGGAACCCTTCGCATGGTGAAGGATGAGACTTCTCTCCTGGCACGCAGCGCACACCGACTGGTGCTGCCGGACTCCGCGTGCTACACACCTGACAGCATGGGTGTCTCTCCGGAGGGAACTTGTCCAACAACGGTGTTTAGCTAATTGTTGCCAACAGTTGCATGTTGACAGCTATGATTAGCTGGACAGCAAATGTTGTGGCCAAAGCTCATTTACTGGCATTTCAAAACTAATGCAATAAAAACTAATCGAGGTTAGCTAAGACTGTAAATGCCTTTTCCATGGTAAATGATTCATTTCTCTTCTGCTTTTTATTTTTTTATTTCCTTTTGGTTTTCATCCTGGATTCCCTGATCTTGAATCAAAGGGTCAGGTCAATGATATATGAGGTAGAGTATTTTTCTGAAGCCTACTGAGCAATTTATTTTTAAAAAATGTTTAAATGCATATGTTTTTCTTTGAGCGCATAAAGCAAACTTTTGTAATAACTAATTTACCTTTGCATGTATGAAGAACTGAAAATCATTTATTTCCTTAACTTATTCTTCTCTCCAATAACAGATGGCAAATGATAAAATGAAATTCTTTGCTGTATCTACACACACCGTGCTCTTCACTGTGTCTCCTGATGTATCTCGGCTCCCTGCTGTATTAAACATCATCTAAGCACCTGTCCCCCAGGACTCCTTCTTGACGTTTTTGCCTTCCACCTGTCACTAAAAGTGAGACTTCAGCGACAGAAAGGAATCAGTCTCTATCGTACCTAACACTGAGGTGCATTTCCTCTGGTAGCACATAATCCTGTTTCTCCTTTCCTGAGAGGGTCACTCTCATGGAGGAATGATAGGCAGCTTTCAGCTTGCTGAAACTAAATGACAATTAAAAGTAAGCGTTGGGCAATTAACATAGCATTAATTATTAGGTTTGTCTTTTAAGCCTTTGGTTGGTGGCAGTCATTCTCTAAATTCACAGTAGTAAAACATTGGTCATGTAAGGAACATGAATAAATTTAAGGTTTTTCTCATCGTATTCCTATTGAAATAATTGTCATCTCTTGATCAGTGTTAATAAAAATCAGTGACAGAATATAATACTAGTACATCATGGAGAATATCAAGATACTGTCTAAAAGCTCTATCCTGAAAAAGGCGTGTCCGTGGGGTATTATTAAAGACGTTATTACATCCGAAGAGGTGGGCATTTCTTTTTGTAGGCTCATTCGATTTTATTTGAATATGGGTGAGTATCATATGTGTAGATTGTGCCAGAGCTACAGAAATTAAGACACAGGCCTTTTAGTGATTTAGTAGGGTCAGTGCTGATTGTCCTTGGCGGGCCAAGCTTCATAGCAACGGCCCTGAGGGGCAAGCTGGAGACAGTTCTGTCCACCCTCTCCTGCCAAGAAGAAAGCTCCCTTCACTTCCCATCCTTTCTCAACTTTTGGGGGCGATTGTGAAAAGCAAATCATTGTGCAACAAGGTAGATATTTTTGAGTGAAGGGGAAGAGAAAAAAGAAGGAGAAAGAAAGAAGGAGGAAGAGAAGGGAGAAGCAAATGCTGGTACACTTTAAACAAAACTGGTCCTAAAATGCCAGTATTCCTAAAACATAGGTCTCCTCAAAAAGCAATCCTGCAGAACTACACATGTAAAAAGACCAAAAAGTCAAAAAGTAATATACTAATGATCCAAACTGATATGCATAAAATTTCCTCAATATTTAAAATGTTAAATCTCTATCATGACAGCATTTTGTTAAGAGTATATATACATATATACATCTAAGGAGAATCACATATGTGTTTGTGACAGGTATAACATCAAACACAGCAAATTTGTAAGTTCTGTGATATTACATGATCTCACTGGAAATTTTTTGGCACTTTTCAGGTTTTTCTTACCCTTTTGCCATGTTTTTTTTTATTGGAATAATATTTTTTTCAGAAAGGCATTCTATTGATACTTTCAAAATCATGAATTTCCTGAATCACAAGTATACCCTAACAGTCTTTGAACTTCGCTTAGTTGGTTACTTAGGTTTTGCACTGTATTTTTACCATCCCTGAGAGCTAACAGTCTTAGTCATCTAATCAGTGGATGAAACAGGGTCAGTTTTCAGTGGAATCAATCATAAATTGCACAATCATAGCAGACTCATCTAATTCTCTTTGTCCCCAAGAATAATTTTGTTTTCTCTCCTCTGCTGCCCCAACTTGAACCCAGGGCCATGTAGACAAATGAAAAAAAATCTACTTTTAAATAAATGAAGATAATCTAGTCCGTGTTAGCATCTCAGAGATATTTACCATACCCACAAAAGTCTGCAGATTAGCAAACCACAGGCTTCCAGGTTTCTTGCGATATGACGAGTTGCATTTAGAAAATATTGAGATAAGGTCCATGTCTATTTTTCTTAAAAATTGTTAGCTACTAACAGGATACACATAAATACTCACACCCAGGGCTTCACACACATACACATTTCTGCCAATAGCTCTTAAATTTTTATTTCACTCACACACAAACATGTAGACTTCCAAAAAGACAAAATGGGAAGTGACCTTGAGATTTATAAAGCAAGAGAGAAGATCTAGGACTCAGAATAGTCATGGGGAGAGAGACAGCAAGAAGCTACCGGAACCAAGCATAAACAAAAAGAAGGCTTTCATCTCACTTAGAAAGTTTCTAGATTCTCTAAAAAAATAATTCAGAGGAAAGCTGGAAAGATTACAGAGTAACTGAAAAATAAGATGGAGCAGGCAGCTTAGGAGATGACATAAGGCGCTCTAATAAGGGGATACCTGCTCTCCATTCTACCTGAAGACTGGAGGAAAAAAACCTCAAACCCAGTTTTTCAGTCCTTGAAGAATTTCTAAGATCCTCTGATTTCATAGCTCAAAGTTTACCTTTGAGGTTGGATATTGGGCTCATTTGAGCTTGCATTATAAAAGCTTTAAGTATTTGAGTATCCTGGGAAAATATCTTGTTCCTGGAGGTGATGTGAATGATTCTTGCTCTTGATGGAGGAAATCCCAGATGAATGCTTTCCCATGCTTTGGTCTTCTTCCAGTCTCTGTGTTGTAAATATACCATTATCCACAAATACCCAAATGTGGCATCTCTCCAGTAGACGCGACTCTCACTGATTCTTGATTATCAGGAAACCCAAAAAGCTCACTGCTTGGCTTGTGAGGAGGAGGTGAAGTTTAACTGAAATCAGCAGTGTTTTCATCGCACAGAAAGTCCATGGCAATCCATTTGATGACTTAAAGCTGATTGATTTCACTTGTATTTGAAAAGTTCCGTTTGTTCCTAGGGGGAAAAAAAAAAACTATCAAAGAATCCAGGCAATGTTCTCTTATTATTGGGTTGGAAAGGGGGAAAGCAAACTAATAATTCAGACTATAATTTTTCACAGCTTCATTTCTTATTCACCTCCAGGAGAGATTTTTTTCCTAGCATGAAATCACAAGATTTCAGAAGGAAGCTTATTATTATAGCTCTTGAGAAAAATTTTCTTCGGTGTGCAAGGGAAGACTTATTAGATATGCACTTAACTTTCTGGGAAAATGAGATTTGATGCAATTTGATCACGGGTGTTATTCTAAATAAACATGACTCATTTTTATAATAAATATTAAAATAATTGCCATGCCTGAGGGCTTTTATAGCCCAATTATTATTTTATGTGAACATGAGTTCTGAACTTAATTTTGTCCAAAGCATAGATGCTGATGAAATATAAGGTGTGAATAGAGCTGGTGCCTTAAATTTCTAGCACAAAATAAATACTACAGAAGTTAATTTGGGCTCCACGCTATGTACGGAAAAACCAAGGTTGAGCATAGAAGGCTTCTCCTTTTGTGCTTTCTGAGGAACCTCTTGTCATCAATCCATGATGCAGATATTAATGTGCTGTCTGTGCAGTAGGAAACTGGAGGGGTGTTTTTTCCTGTAAGTATGCGGAAACTTGGTTTAGTCAATCAGTTATTTGAAAGCCCATCATTTCAGAGCCACTACGGTTCTTTGCTCAGACCCAAGTCCATATTTTCAGGTTTCAAATTCTTCTAGATGATGCCCAGGTCTGGGGCTCAGACTGATGATGACTTTACAAAATCTCTGAACTCCCAGGTTGCACAGAGCCTGCATCCCACCCTCTGATTCCCCTGCAACTGTATGCTTCAGGAAGGGAAGGAATAGAGCCAAGGCCAGCACAATTCAGGAATGGGGTTGCCAGGTGTAGCAAATAAAATGTAGGAGTCTCAGTTCTATTACAATTTCAGATGGTGATGTTGTTTTAGGGTAAGTATGTCCTACACAATACAGAAAACACATTTATGCTAAAAATGATATTTAGCTGAAATTTGCCTGCAACTGCACATCTGGTGTGTCATCTGGAAATCCTTCCAACAGAGACCCCATGGTCTCTAGGAACCCTAGTGTCCCCTGGAGCTGACAAAGGAAGGACACCCACCTACCTGCAGCTCTGAGTTTCCGTCAGGTCCTTCTCACACTTTCAAAGGCCAAAATCACATTCACGAGCAGGAACAAGCACAGATCTTTGGAGAAACCCAGAGTCACAGGCCAGGCATCACTGAGAGAGAGAGAGAGAGAGAGAGAGAGAGAGAGAGAGAGAGAGAGAGAGAGAGAGAGAGAGAGAGGGAGAGGGAGGGAGAGAGCGCAAGCGCTGGCTGTGTGGGTGTGTGGATGGGGACCGGTGAGTGGGAATTGGCAGGTGTCTCATGGGTCTTGAATCTCGTGCGCTCTTGATTGTATTTGATGGGCTGTTGCCTTCCTTCATCTGGGGTACGATGCTCACTCTCCTAGACACAATCGGCAGTACACCATGCCCCTGGTTTTCATTCCCCTGCTACTTACCCCAGTGCAGATTCCCACTGTAAGCCTGGCTGTCATGGTGACTTCCTCATGCACTTCAGTCCCCAAAGTCCTCTCTCTGGACACTTGCAGCCATAGCGATCACCCCAAATGGATCAACAGTCAGACCCACTGCCGAGCTCTTCAGGGGCACTCAGCGTTGTCTACAGTGCGAGTCCTGTCTACATGGCTACAGTTTCTTCAACTCTCAGCTTATACACAGGCTGCACAAGACTTTCCTATAGAACATGTGGCTTTAATCTGTGTCTCCATGACTTTCTGCCTTGTCCCTTTTACCCGCTTGCCAGTCCCGACTGCAGGGTGCTAAATCCTTATTCACCATCCTTTATGCCAAGCTCCATGCCTCCCCCAGAATGATCTTAGTCATTTCTTTCCACGTGTTGCCATTTCGTGTTATTAGCAGCACCCCCAAACGCTCTGCCTCCATTACGTGACCATTTGTGTCTGTCCCTCTGCCAATCTGTCCTAGGAAGACTGTAGGACTTACTCGTGGTAGGCGGTGCTCCGCTGTGGAATGGATGGGATGAGAAATGAGAAGGAAAGAACTGGTTCTCCAGTGAACTCTGGGTGGTTGAAATGACCTCAGTCTCTGTCTGCTCCCATGTGATTCTCCCTAAGAAGCACATGGTAGAAAATAGTTCCTGATTAAAACAATAAAACTGCGATGTAGCTCAGTGGTGCAGCACCGGCCTGGCAAGCACAATCCTGAATCTGATTCCCAGTACTCTCTAAAAATAAATAAATAAAATAAACTGGAATGATGCAGAATTGTACTACAAATGCTGGGAGTTTGGCCACAGGTAGTTTACATGGTTTCTCTGAGTGACTATACATTTCTCCGGGAATGAACTTTCTGAGTTTCATTACAGGTGGAAATATAAATTTTTCTCCCCTTGGTAATGTAGTTTCCACCTCGATGAGATAACGTTAAGAGTTGCAAATTTAGAAGGCAACCAAGGATCGACTTGCAAGAAGTCAAGAAAGGCAATGGGCCCAAGACTTCCAGAGATGTTAGGTCAGCGAGGAATTCTTGTTCATCTCATGGAAAATTAAATTTCTTCCAACCTTAAGAGGAACGCAATACACCCGGATGGCCGTGGGGAAAAGCAAAACTCATCTTGCCTGAAATTCCAGCAGGGGGCGCTGAGGAAAAGCGACCTCTTTGGTGGCATTGGGACCTCTAGGCTGGTTGGCAGCTAGAATATTTTGAAATAACATGAAATGCAACTGAGCCCTAAAAATGTAACGAGAATCATGTCTTATATACATGCTTTTCGGCTTGGTCCTTCCCCTAGCTCTCAGGAGGCACACCTTACATTTTCCTAGGGAGGTATCATCCCTTGGCATCTCTGAGCCAGTTGTGCAGTTTGTTCGGGCTTTGGCCATGATTATGGTTGTTGGCACCTAAGAGGAGTCAATTGAATTTAGAATTTTCTACCGTAATATCCAGCCGAGGAAAAAGACATATCAAAACTCAAGAAAGGAGTCATTTAGACTGAACTATGATTACTAATTTGGGATTAAAAATCTAGATAGATAAGAATTGCGGTGAAACATTGCTTCTACCCAAAGAGCAATTTCTAGAGAGACAGTGGGGGAGATTTTTCTCTGCACAGCCTCACTGTTCTGACTTTAGAAATCAGGGCCTCTGGGGTGCGTTTGCTTTATGTGTGTATAATTTTTAGAGACACGATCTACACACGAAAACAGGACCAGTGTGAGTTACTCCATCCTCTGTGGACCAACAAAATAAGTGCTTTAAAAAAATCGGCTCTGCTTCTGTTATTTCTGTAAAGGTTTCCATAACTTAACTAACTTCCATAAAATCCGGGCTCCTTGGCAGGCTGCACAGTCTGCTCTGGTCTGGACTACTTCCCCTCCCGACAGTCCCCACCCCAGACTTATGAACTTTCACCTCCTGACCCATTGGATTGATTCCAGAGGACACCGTCTGTCCTGGACCTTACAGTCTACCAGAATCTTGCCACTGTGCCCCTTCGCTCCCACTGTCTCATTCAGCTGAAGCCTCCTTCTTGCTTCCCGGGCCACAAGTCAAAATCCTCCTGATCCTGATCTGTGAGTGAGGCTACAGGCCCCACCTCAATAGCAACAAGAATCCAGATGGATTGGCCCTCACACAGCTCCTGAAACAGTTTACCCGCATACTTAACATTCACTCCTCCATTTAATATTCTGATTTCAGCCCCTAAACTATATCAAACACAATTTATTTAAGTTAATGGGAGCCTGATTGCCTTCTGAAATAGGCTTTAATCTGGAGTCAGAGATCTTGGCATTTTGATCTTTGATTCATTAGTAGCTAGTCTCAGGTCCATATCTGATGACCAACCAGAGCTGATACGATTTAGTTCAGCTAATTCAATTCAACAACAACGATCCTACCACAATAAGAGTGAGTGCTATGTTTAAATTAACGTTCTCATTGGAGATCAACTCCTTAAATATTTATCGGGTCCTTGTTGAAGGCAAGCCTTTGTTTTGGGCCCTGTGGACACAAAATACAGTTTATTGTTCAAGATCCCGTGAAAGAACAGGGTGCAGTATTATCTCTGATTCACTGTAGACTGTGCTTGTGTGTGTGTGTGTGTGTGTGTGTGTGTGTGTGTGTGTTACCGAGGATGGTACGCAGGGCTTTAGTGCCAAACTACATCTCCAATGTTTTTGTATTTTTTATTCTGAGACAGAGTTTCCTGAGTCACTAAGTTGCCTAGACTGGGCTCAAACTTGTGATCTTCCTGTCTCAGTCTCCCAGAGTGCTGGAATTATAAGCTTGTGCCATTAAGCCTGGCCAAGCTACAATTTTTAAAACAATTATGATTATTTGAGAAGAAGGAACATTCAAAAGTATACATCAACTTTAAGAAATCAAACTGGCATGGGGGGTTGCAATAATATTCTAAAACAGTTACAGTTTTCGTTTTATTTTTATTAACTGATGAATACAAATAAATATTTGCTCTTATTTAAATAAGATAGATTTGTCATTATGTAAAGTGTTATTTTTAGAGTGAGTTTAGTCTTAGAAGGTCTATAGAATTAAGACTTAGATTTTGGAAGAAAAGCCCTTTTCTGGTTGAACTACCAATGAAAGGCAAAAACTGTACATGAGAAGTTGTTCTTTTAAAAACTTCATTCTTTTGAAACTGCCTAGCTCTGTAACTGCTTGTTGTAGTCAGGGGGTGCAAGGAGACCAAAAAACGCAAGACATATGATTTATAGTAAAGGAGTCAAATACAAAGAAAGTACAGGAAATCTGTCCACACACTAAAGACCTAGAGAATCCAGCCAAGGGCTTGGATTGTCCTGCATGAGTTCAGATGAAGACCTAGAGCCCGTGACAGTGCCTCCCATGAGTCCAAGTCTGTTTCATAGATCTGCACTGGGAAAGCCCCAAGGTCGGCAGTGAAAGCCAGAAAGTCTGTTCCAGCAGGATGAAGGATCTGTGCCAGTAGGTTCAGGGATCTGCACTGGTGCCAAGAAGTAGCACTCAAAGTAAGAACCACAGGCATCTTCATTGACAATGAGGTCTCAAGTGCCTCCAACAATGAGAACAGCTGAGTTCATATCAGAAGCCAGCATGACAAGCTTCTCCTGGAGACTGAGCAGCACACATCTTCCCCTCCAGAGCCAGGAAGCAATGCTCAGCATAAGGACCAGAGCTCCCCCAAAGTGAGCCACAGCCATTCTCAGCAACAAGGTCCCAAATTTCTCTGATGATGAGAACAGCCTAGTTCTTATCAGTAAAGAAGCTTGACAAGCTCTTCCAGGAGAACCAACAACACCACGGAAAACTAACAGTACTCAACTCTTCCTCTCCAGTTCTCCCTTTTATCTTGGCAACAGTCCTCAAGTGGGCTGTCCACACTCAGCACCGCACTGATTCAGTTCAGCTGGTGTTACAAGTTGAGCACTGGTTATCAATACACCACACTACTTCATGGCTTTGTAATTACTTTCCTGACCACTGTAACCACAAGAGTTTAACTGAACATACAGAATGCCTGATTGTTGTGATCATTAATCTATCCCGGGAATCAATGATCTCATCCTGCTAGCTGATCGGAAGAACCACCAGGCTGTTCTGTCTCGCCTTTGTACCTCCTACTTGTGCATCATATATATAAAATCTCTGGATCACTAGAGTTCGGGGCCTGATATTCTGGGAGTGATCCTGATCAGTACCCATGACATAAATAAATCTGCCTCCAAATTCTGGGTTTTGTTTCGGTGTTTCTGCTTGCCATTGCAACAAGATTAGGATGTTATTAACATTTAATGGACCAATCAGATCAACTGCAAGGCCATTTATGGGGACGTATTTTTGATTCATCAATAGTGTTCTTTCTTATGATGGACTCTCTATAGGAGACAACCACAAAAAATATCAGACTCCATGAGGAACTGGTCAGATGAACTGTGCAAAATATTTCAAGGATCATCTTAAACCAAAGGAGAATTAAGAGCTGAGACAAAGAAATTGCTAAGAGGGATTGGCAGTTCTATGAAACAATATTGGCTACAGCCTATACAAAAATTTCAGTTTTAAAGGATGTTGTTTAATTTGAAATGGTCTTTGCAAAAAAAAAAAAAAGGAAAAGAAAGAAAGAAAAGAAAACAGAAAATCTGTCAGCTCTGACAGCATTCCTTCAACACAAGTAATCAAATCTCCTTGAAGAAAATCAAGCCTCAGCCTATTTTCTAGAGAAACTGAACTGGTGTTGATAGTGGTCTTACTGCACACTGGCTACTCAAATGCATCTTCTGGCTGCAGTATGGAAGTCTATAATATGCAGCATAATCCTACGAGCAAAGTGTCCCTTCTGGTATAGAATTCCCATTTCCCTTATTAAGGAGAAATTCCAGATTGAATGCAAAGCAAAGGTGTTTGCCAAAATTTTAAGATATATACGCATCAATGCCTGGACAGCAACTCTTCAAATATTACATCTCCTGTTAATGATTTCCCAAGGAAATCAGCTGACTTTATGCATTTATTTTGATCAGGCTGTGAAAACAGTCCATTTCCAGTGTAAAAACCCCTTGTCTTTTAAAAACGCTAGGCAGAATATTTTAATAAATTAAATTTGTCTGCCTGTCAAGTCTGTCAAATTGACAAGTGCCCTCCAGGAGTATTGCTGATGTTGTGGTTCTATTTTTCCAATAGGATTACATTTAGAATTTAATACGAGCTGCTTAGAGGAAGAATCCATCCATCAGGCTAATTTTAAATAACAAATACTAGCACCATATTTTAAGTCTCTGAACTTACAGGGCTGGGGTGAATTTGCTTCCTCTGAAAACTTTCAGATTCCCTAAAATGATGTCTTGAATAATATATTTGTTTATATTGATGACATACTTTAAGAAGGCAACTAAGTTCACATCATCAGGAATCTAAATATTGGTGTTTGCTGTGAGGTGCATGTTAGCAGAATCAGTCGACATCCTTACAGTGGGCCTTGTATCAGTCTGGTCCTCTGCTCCCAGAGCACTAGGGGGATGGTGAGTGCTGGCAAGGAAAGCACGCAGCTCAACATCATGCCTTGCATTTACTGAAGCCAGCCCTGAAGTTAAAGGGATTCTGATGTAGGGCCATTACATTTCTGTCTTTCATAAGACTTTCTTGAAATGATCAAATATGTCTTTTCTCTCACAGGGAAAATCCACTTACTTTTTTACTTAATGTGTGAGAAGATTTGTACCAAACTTCTAAAAGCAGTTTATTACCACAGCAAGAGCTATAGTCCCAGCCTGGGAAACTTAGCAACTGAGTGAGATTCTACCTCAAAAATAAAAAATAAAAAGGACTTGGGGGATGTAATTTGGTGCAAAAGGCTTTGAGTTCCATCCCAAGGATCAAAACAAAGATCAAATATCAAAACAGAGATCAAAACAAAAGCTAAAATTCACAAACCCAGCCAGGTCTGGACTGACCGTATGACACATACACTAATCACCTGGATTCTGTTTCCAACTTTGGGAATGAAGTTCTCAAGTCCATGTCTAAAAGTTAAAGTGGAATCAAGCTTCAGTCTTGAAATTCTTCTGCTTTTCCCTCCAGAGCTTTGGAAACAAAAATGCATCTGTTAGAGGATATTCAGGAAGACCATGTCTCTAACCAGGGCCCAAAGCCATTCTCAGGGAACTTTGCATTTCTTGCTCAATAAAATTTGTAATGTGCCAGAAAAATGTCTTTTGATAATCAGCAGAATAGGGAAAAACCCAATGTGTACTATGACTTTGATTTCTTATAGTCAAAAATTCTGAATTAAAAATATACATACTTTCAGTTCAATCTTTCTAGCAACAACATGCAGTGGTTGTGCAAAATAACACCTGTGTAGTGACCAGTCTCCTTCACAGGAGAAGGTTAGGGACCTGTGTCAGAGCTGGGCTGGGTCTGACTTAAGGAGAAACATTCCATGCCTTAAGGACCCTTCTACCCCAGCTAAGGGAGCAGTCCCATGAGATAGCACAGTGAATCAGTGTTTATGCAGAGCCAGTGCCTCGGGAAAGGATGTCTGATGACTCAACACATGGCATTTCCATTTCTGAATGAGATTAGTTATTCCTCACAAACCATAAAGTGACTGGTGATCAAAATAGATTCAAATAAATAAAAGCCAGTAAATATGGGGAAGCATGCGCTGATGGGAATAACATTAGATGCATTTTGCACCCACAGTTACAAAGCTCACTCGTTGCTTTCTTTGTGTACAATCTGGGACAAATCACTGCATTTGGCCTCTGCCCACTTAATTTTTGAACAAGAAATCATAAATCCTCGCTCCCAGGGTTAGGATGAAGTTAAATTAAATGTCTTATATAATTGTTCACCTCTGGTGCTTTGTATATAAAAGGCCATCAGCAGACATTAGTTGAATTAAATCAAACTACTAAGTAATTTTCTTTTACCACTGAGATTTCAGGCTCACTAATTCGTGAATGTGTTTGCTTTGTCTCCACTTAGGTGGTAAATCTTTGGAGAGAATGGAATTTGTCTGACTCATATTTTATCTTCCTTAGCAGATTTTCAAATATGAAACATGGCGATGATGATGAAAATGGGTATTTCTTAAAATAAACTGCTTGATGTAGACTTAACGTTTGAATCTTTCCCCAGACTCATCCGTTGGCATCCTGACCTTCAGTGTATTGGTAGATGGCACCCTTGAGAGATAAGTAGGCCATAAGTTAAAGCCAATAATTATATCAGGGACTGGGGCCCAGTGAAAGGCACGGAAAAAGAGCACTTTCTTATTTTCCCTGCTCTGCTCCACATGAGGATAGAACAACAAGAGTGAAACCTAGAAGAGGGACCTCACCATCCATCACTCTGGACCTGACCTCAGACTTCTGCGGTCCACAACTAGGAGACATAAATTTCTGATGTGAATAAACCACCCAGTTTATGCTTGCTGCAGCAGCCCAAACAGAATGCAGGACATCTATATTCTGTTACGGGAAAGGCCAGTGCCTCCTCCATTCAATGATTTCAGTGGAACCCAAAAACTGAAAACACCCAGGACTATGATGACCATGATCGGGGAGGCTCCAGGCATAATTCTCCCACTCCCAGCAGAGAACCATCTAGTTCTTATCTCTGTTCACTGCTTCTAATGGTTTGCCCATTTTGCATTCAGCTTCTCTGAGCTTTGAACTGAAAACTCTGCTGTATGTTTTGTCTCTTGTGCCCACTGGAGGAAAATCTCACATAAATGACTGTACTGTAAAATGTATGCTTTTCTGTTTACTCACAGTTCAAAAAGTAAGAGGAAACTTTTACACATGTGGTAGTCCTTGATCTGTAGAGGCACAAGTCTCCCACCAATTTACTGTTCTCTTTGGGAATCTCTCATTATTGCACTAGCCCAGTACCTTCGTGGTACTGGGGGCCCCTTTAAATGACCGGGGAATTCAAAACAGTTTCTGCTACATAACTTATTCCTTCTATTAATTGCCAAGATAGAAGAAACATTGATACAGTTTGAAATATTCATCCTTTTATTAATTTAAAATATTTATGGATTTAAAAGCACCGGTAAGCCCACTACATGTTACATAAGTGACACTTTCAGTACAAGTAACTATACTTTCCAAAATACAAGTGTAGCAATGTCTCATGATCTTTTCCTTTTTTTTTTTTTTGCAAATTTCTCTAATGCCTGCCTTAATGAAGGACAACTTGAATTTTACACACACTCCTGCAACTAATCTTTTCTCATAGAATGCATCATGTGACTTTTGGAAAAGTCCTCTAAACACTTGCCAAAGAATGAGTATAGAAAAGCCAAATCTTAAAATCACAAAAATAGCTTTGATCTTGTGCAGCCAGTGAAAGGAACTCAGGGACTTCACGGCTCCTGGATCACATGTTGATAACCACTGATGTGGTTACTGATGTTGGACCCTACCTGGTCAGCTCACTAAATTCCCACCAACTGTGTCCAGTGATCACGCTGAGGATAGCCCCCTGTCAAACTCTCGAGTCAGTGAAAAACACAAGTAACTGGAGTCAAGCAGTCGAATCGCAAGCATCTTCTCACAAACATCCCCCACTCATATAGGAAGAGAATGCTTCCCCATCTCTGGATGAAGTCAGGCTGGTTACTTAGCTTTTCAGCTTCTCTAGTGCAATAAAAAGTATTACTACACATTTAGCTGCAAGAGCAAAGTCTCGGTATTTGGAGAGCTCAGACTCTTCAAACAGACCTCATGTACAACTTTATTAAAAATTATGGAACCGGCCTCTCTCCCGAGTGAGTCAGCTCTGTCTGTGCCAGGCTTGTTCCTGGAGCTCCTGCTTCTTTAGGGTTGTAGGTATGCTGGGACGATGGGAGTTAGGCTGGGAAAGCATATAAAACTTGACACATACTTTAGTAAAAAGTCCTGGTGCTTCTTCTTGAGCCTGGAAGAGGGTTAAAGTTGAACTTTTTTCAGATCCACTCACCTCTAGTACTGCAGCAGAAAAACCCCTCTGCTGAGTGAATTCACCGTTCAGAAGCCATACAGGCATTCCTCATTTTCGGGCCAGGAGAAGCAATTGTTTTGCTAGCAAGCTTTGCTGGATGGAACCTCCATGCTCCCGCTTTCTCTGTAAGCAGCCCACCTCCAGGATATGACAAGATTGTGATACCCTTTCTCAGGGCAGAACTTGGTCCCACAGGCTGCAGACTCCTGCATGTCCTGGAGGGGAAGCCAGGGCAGGAGCAGCCAATGTTTCCCTGAAGTCCTTTGTGCTAGGTCTGGGTGGTTCTGAGACTAGGCAGTGTCTCACAGTGCACAAGCATCCCTGCACAAAATCCTTCTCCTTGTTTGCTGGGGTTTAAAAATCCACATGTTGAAATGCTAACCCCCTGCATGACATTAGGCCTTCTGGAGGTCACTGGGACCTGGTGGCGGTACCCGTGTGAAAAGGGTTGAGGCTTTTCTTACCTCTTCCACCCTGTAAGCAAGAAAGCCCCACCCCCGGCCCACTCCAGATGCCAAATTTTGGCATCGTGACCTTGGCCTGCCCATCCTCCAAAACCATGAGGAATAAATTTATATTCATAAGTTCCTTAGCTTATGACAAATAGCAGCTCAAACAGACTATGATAATGGCTTGGGAGTTACAGCAAGTTCTCTGCCATCCTACAGTCATCTTCCTACTTATCGATGTAGTACGCATCACTATATCAACAGTCACTTCCAACAGTTGCTTGGACACAATACTCAACATTCACAGCTCTTAAAGGAGGAGAGGTTTATTTTGGTTTTCAGTTCATGGTTGGCTGGCAGAAGCAGCTTGGGAGAAGGACCCAGAGGAGGAAAGATGCTCAGGTCACAGAGCAGAGTGAAGGAGGAGGGGAGAAGAGAGATATGCGCTCCAAAAAAAAGCTCTTATAACCTCCGGTTACCATGAGCACCACCTCCTAACAGCATGCTCAACTAAGAAAGCACCAATGAACGGCCCACCTGATGAGCGGGTGGATCTCATGGTCCAACCATCTCCCAAACCCCCACCTCTGAACACATGAGGCTTTGGAGGGGGCATTCTAGATCTAAACTGCAACGATGTCCCATTTCTACCTTGTCTCTGTTATCTACAGAGATGAGCATCATTGGCGGTACCCTAGCCCAGGACCTCGGGGGCTTTGTAATTTCTTTTGTCTCCTTCTGCTTAGGAAAAAGGACTGACAACTCATAATTGGTCATACTTCTTAGGATATTCACATTTAAACTGGAAGTAATGCTTTCTTTACTCAGTATAATTTGTCTTACATTTTTTGAAAGTAATAACTATTCATTAAGTTATATTTGAAAATACAGGAAGAAAGAAAATGATGTCTATAGTTCTACCACAATTATAAAACCATTATTCATGTATATGTGTATTTTTCTCTAATAATGTTTCAAAGCATGCCTCAATTTCAATTGTATTCATACAAATATAATTTCGTATAATTCATTTTACTTATTAATATGCTATTAGCATCCCTGATGTCAATAAAAACTCCACTTAAACATGAATTTAATGGTGGCAATGTATTATACTAACAGATACACCAGGCTCTCCCTTATAATTATCATTATTATTAAATATTTACATTGTTTGCAGTTTAATATTGAAAATCACACTGCAATGAGTATCTTTGCATAAATACCTTTTTCTTTATTTTGAGTTATTTCCTTAGAACATATTTCTGGCTGTGGATCTACAGGGTAGTTGGATATAAAAAATTTCAGAATGCACAGACACAATTTTGCAAAAGGCAAATAAATGTCATGGCTCATCATTATCATTGATCTACATATAATTTTCATTATTGATTGATTGATTGCTTGATTTCTTCTTATTCCAGTATTCATTCCCATGGCCTTCATGATCACCATAGAACACCCTCTCACATGCTTGGCACATATCTCATTCTTTAGAATGCATTATTGTTTTGCATACACATCTTTTAAGTGCACACAAATCATATTGTGCCATGGACTGAGTGCCATTTCTTACTTTTGTCCACACAGCACAAAGTGGGTAACATCTATGTGTGCTGGTCTGTATAGATCTAGTCTAAAACTGCGAGGGCAACACACAGTTCATTCTATACTTTCATCATATTATACTTCTCTGTTCTCTAACAAAGGGATTTCACTAGACTGTTTCTAACCCTGAACTGCTGCAAACAGTGCTGGAAGAAGCATCCTTCAATAGTCTTCCTTATTTTATTTCATTTTATTCATTTTACAACCCTGGCAAGGACAAAAGTAGTAAACAGAGTGACAAGTACTTTCACATTGTTTGTAATATTGAAGACTAGTTTCTAAAATTTTAACATTGTTTGCTGTAGGCTTTTAGTACAAACTCTTTATTAAGCTAAGGAAATTCTTTTAATTTCTACTTTATACTATACACCAACAACAAGGTATAGTTAAAAAGACTGACACTATCAAGTGCTGTTGAAGATGGACAACACCTAGAATTCTTTTTTCTTTTTTCACCTAGAATTCTTACACACTACTCATGATCATTTAAATTAATGCAAACATTTTGGACCATTTGTACTAATTTTGGAAATACTCATACATTATGACCAAGCAATTTCATTCATGTGTAGGCCCCTAGAAATGTGTCCATAGATATAACAAAAGATATGTATGAAAATGTCAACCATAGTGTTATTGTTGGTAGCAGAAAGCTTGGAATAACTGCAATCTCCAACAGTAGAACAGCTAAATCATTTGTTCTCATGGAGTAGAATACTCATTGCAATGAGAATCAATGGATTACTCTTACATACAGAAATACAGAAAGATCTCATTAACAATGATGAACAAATGCGTACAGGTTACCCTGCTTATATGGTTAAAGATAGTCCTTAACTTTGATTAGGTGCATAAAAGATATAAACTTAACTTCAGTGAATTTAAATGCTGAGAAGGGACATTCAGAGGTCTCTAATCTGCTACTGAATGTGAAAACAGCTTGTGTTTTTTCTATTAAAATATATACATTAAACTACTCTATTGACATATGCCTACACATTAAAATAACCTTGTAGAATGAATGATAAAATAAATGTAACATTGGATGACTCCCAATGTAAACTAAAATGAAAAAGGCTCTTTCTTGTGCTGCAACACAAGACCCATGTTTGTTCTGTTGTGTTTCATTTTTCCCCTGGTTCTGCCTCTAATGAGTTATGAGAATTTTTTCTTCCCTGATTTGAATTTCTCATAAATGGAAGCTGAATAAAATAATTTTTACTTTCTGAGTTCTGTAAATCTGTATTATAAGAACTATTTCGGAAATCACTCAAGCTTCTTTTTGACAAACACACCAAATGTTAGGATAATCTGGTTCTTTAGTTATTACTGTTACTCATGCAATAATTTTCCAATTATCTTTTGACTTTTCTGGTGGCTTCTCACATGATCCTATGGATACAAACTTCCAGTGCCCATCAATAGTCCTTTTTCTCATTATAAATTAGGTTCTTCCTCTGGTTTACACATCAGTCTTTTCAGTGTGTCACAGTCTATTCCATGTGCCATAACAAAATTCCCTGGATAGATTATAAAGAAACAGAATTTTTTTCTCACAAGACAGAAGTTATGAAATACAAAATCAGTGTGCCAACAGATGTGCTGTCTGGTGAGGGCGCATTCCGACTGGCAGAAAGGATGCAGGGTCTCTCGGGATCTTCTGTTATAAAGACACAAGTCCCACTACTGCCCCAGAAGGCCTAAGCCTCTCCCAAAGGCTCCACATAACTCCACTACTAGGAATGATGTATGAGAACAGGGATAAACATGCAGACTGAGCAGATTTGGAGCATATCCATGCACACATACTTTTTGAATCAATTTTTTTATTTTTAATTTTTTATTTAGTTTTTATATTTTATGTTAATTTTTGTATTCTTCAAAATTCTGTATCATTTCTATCTCTTTTTTCTGTTTTATTTTTAAAATAATTTTTAAAAAAGTAACTGAGAAGCAGTTCCTAGCATCTAAATGGTCACCTACTGGGCTCAGGAAACAACACTGAAGACCACACGGCAAATCAGTAAGAACTGCAAGTCTTCCATTGATTCTTCTTGAGTTTCTGCATGTAGTGAGATCCCAAAACATTCACTCTCTGCTTGCATCACGAGCTGTTAATTCTCCACCACTAACTATAGTAAGGGCAAATCGAATCCTGAGCTGTCTACGTGACTTCCGAGAATGAACACTGTATGTCTGAGCCTTTCCTGTCCCCAAGGATGCCCCTGTTCCTCTGCTCTGATGAAGTCCACCCAAGTAGAAGTGATATCCATCTCTCTGCCTGTGCTCCTGGGGATGAGGTGTGCTCTCCCAGTCTCCACAACCCCTCCTTCTGTCTGGAATGAAGATGGAGCACTGTGTAATGAAATGTCTTATAGACAAGAAAACCACGGAGCTGTTGAAGCCACCAACTGTGAGGAATCAGAGCTCTTGAGAGATCCACCTGCCATAGTTTAGGAAAACTGAAACCACTGCTGTTTCAGATTTGTCTGACAAGATTCTGAAACTATATCCTAACTAATGTCCTCCCGAATTGTGATGCTAGATGTCTTAGTTACTTTTCTTGTTGCTGACACAAAATACCTGGCATCCACAAGCTAAAAGAGGAAAGGTTTATTTTAGCTCACAATTTGTAGAGGCTTCAGCCCACTATTCACTGGCTCCAAGGCAGAGCAGGTATTGTAAAGGAGAAACAGTCCATGGCAGGATAGGCAGGAAGCAGCATCAATGAGCCTTCTTTTCTCTTTTATCTCACCCAAGATATACACCTATTGACTGTTGCCACCCATACCCAGGGTGAGCCTCACCATTATCCACACCAAGATCTATGATAATCCCAATCTGTTATCTAATTTAGTGCCACGCACCCTTAATACAATAGGATACACTCATGATCCAGCCTGCTCTGAAGAGCCCCAGCTCTGAGTACATGGGGCTTGGTGGTACCCTGAGATGCAAGCCCTAACAGTGAAAGCACTGCTACGGCTAAGAGGCTTCTATGACTCTGACACTGCGTTAGGCGATGGTACCATCTTCTTTCCTAGAATTTTAGTTTTAATGTTAATGTTCAGAACAAAATGATTTCTCTCTTTTTCTAATTTGAACTGTATTTCACAAGAGGTCTAACACTGAAAGAAGGAAATCACTAGACTGCTAGTCAAGGTGACCTTGTCAGACTGGCAAATGAGCTGATTTACCATAATCTGGGGTGGCGTGAAGATTGTTTTCAGAGAAGTGACAAGAAATGCTTAGGAAAGACAGCAATTAAAAATGTGAGCATTAATCACCTGAAATCAATAAAATCAATCATTAAGGAAATAAAATGCATAGTTCTTTGGATGGGATAGTTAGAAGTGGTTTAACATAAAATGCCTCCAATGTAAAGATCAGGCAAAATAGAAGTGGCGTTTGTAAGATTTAGAAAAGAACCCAAGAATTATAAATGGCTACTGATGCAGAATCTAATTGACATTAATGCTACAGAATTTACTAAATTGATCCACATTAAGCATAATAAATTCTGTGAGACATGGGTGTCTTTTCCTTTGCCTTCTCTCTGATGTTATTGCCACTGAGAAAAAAGCCCAGAGAGAACACTGCGCTCTTTAATTTGTTATTGATTCCACACTTACTATATGCTGGGAATTCTTTAGATGGCTGAATGAACAGGAAGAAGTCTCTACCCTCATGGAAATTACACAAAGTAGAAAAACAAGTGAATAAGCAAAACCATGCACTATAAAGACATGAGACATGAGCATGTATAGTGCCCCTAAGTTCAGTAAGTAATATTAAAGTACAATAAAGGGATTGTGAATTCTACAGGGAGGAATATGCTATATTAGAATGAATGGCAGGGTCTGCCTCTCTGAGGAACTGATATTAGTAACAGAATCTGAATAAAATTTGGGAAATTGCCAGTCCCTGGGGATACAGGCAGTTAGGTTCTTTTAAGTGAAGATGGCAAATCCATCCCAGCAGTGTGCCACTCTCCACTTCTGTACCAGGAACAATGATGCAGGTATTAATCCATGTTTTCCACAGAGGAAAGACAATCTCAGAACCCCTTAGCAGCCCAAGAATCAGTACCAGCTGAAAGCTCTTCATGATGCTGCTCTGCAGTTTAGGTTTTTTGGTTCCAACTAATAGTGCTACGGAAAGTTGTTTGATTTCCTGAATTTCTTGATTGTCTCCAACACTGCCTCTGTGGTATTTTTGGAAGAAGCATAGAGTCTAGGAAAATCACATTCTTAGGAATACTTCATTCATGCATGTATTACGCTGTTTACTGTGCACTGTTGCTGTGCATCAGATGGTCCTGAAAAGATAGGAGTAAGTTATTTCATCACTTCCCATATCAGAATGATATGGAAGAAAAATTACCACAATGCAGTGAGAAGGATGCTGCAGGAACTCCTAGAGGAGCGTGCTTCATTTGACAGATCATGGTGGTAATGGAGAATCACTAGGAAAGGCTATCTGGTAAAATGGGAAGGAACACAACTTCAATGAACAAACAAATTTGTGTCCTCTTGTGCTACGCGCTAACTAGCTGCATGAGTATTGTGCCACTGAGTAAACTTCGCTAAGCCACAAAAGCATATGACCTAGAGTAGACCTACAGGCACACAAAATATTAGATGCTAAATCCTAATTTCTGATAAGGAAATCTTGACACATAAGTGATATTTGTGAACACAGGTGCACAAAACCAGGGACAGGAACCCCGGTATTAACCCTGTGTGTTTAAATAAAGAAGCATGAAAGAAAGAAAGGGGGTCACATTATTATTTCCAGGTAATAAGAGAAAAACAACATGCAGATGAGCTGTAGGATGCTTCACAGTGTCAGAGACATAGGAATGTGCAAAGTGTGTGGGACACAACCAGGAAAATGAGAACTTAAAGTTTTGAGTTTGATAGCTAGGACAGAAGCTAGAGATGAGAATAGAAATGATGAGGGGTGAAATGAGTGTCTTGGTTACTTTTCTCTCATTGCTGAGACAAAATACCCAATGCCTAAATTAAGGAAGAAAAGGTTTATTTAGCTCACAGTTTGTGGAAGTTTCAGTCCATAATCAGCTGGCTCCAAGGCAGAGTGGCACATGGCAGAGGGCAATAGTTCATGGTGGTAAAGTGGTAAAAATGGTAAAAGTAACAAGAACAAAAGTGAAGGAGCAAGGAGAAAAGACTCTGTCTCTTATATTTTATGTAGGCCACACCCATAATCCCAGCTTTGGACCATGAGTCATTCACAAACTCTAGAAGCCTGCCTCCATGATTGCATGATGGAGAGACATCCAGCCTCCAGCCATAACCATGAGACAGCAAAACAAAGTCATAAAGTGCAAATGAAGAAACAGAAACATTATCCTGCAGGCAAATGACGACACCAGAAGACTGCTAAGTCAGGAGGCATCGAGAGCTGGGTCTGGAGGTCGGTAGGGAGTGTCAGGGGGTGCATAGCCCTGCTTTCTGTGAGTACTGCTCTATAGCACTCCTTAGAGCAGAGGTCCCACACACCTGTCACCACAGTGACCTGTGAAGACATTCCCAGGAGTGTCGTCCAATTAGCACAAATGCACTTTCCGCCTTTGAATGTCTTTAGAATCTGCAATAATGAAGGTGCTATTTTTCATTCCTGATAATTTCTTTGTTATCTTTTTTCACCTTGATACATCAAGCTAGAAACTATGAGTTCATTAATCTTTTTCTCAGGTCTAATGAGACTTATTTAAAAGTACATTCCTTTCTGGGAGGCTGAGGAGGAAAATCACAAGTTTGAGCTCAGCCTGGGCAACTTGATGACTTAGAGCAACTCTGTCTCCAAACAAACAATAAAAAGGGCTGCAGCGTAGCTCAGTGTGAAGACCCTGGGTTCCATTCCCAGTACTGACAAAGGAGCTTCCTGAGGTATCTAGTGTCATGCAGATAACTTCTTATTCCTCACTTCTTGCTAAATTTCAATGTAGAAAGATGATATATTATAGAATTTCAAACCTTTAAACTATATTGGACTTTACTTATTGCCCATAAAGTATATTGCCCATAAAGTATATCACATGTATATCAAAAGAATGTTTTTTCTTCAATTGCTAATATATATTGCTCTTATTCTTTGAATTCTTATTGTCACACATTCTACTTTTAAATTTGCTGTAAACTCCATATTTCATTCTCAGTTTTGGCTTTAAATAGTCAATTATTTTAAAGAATTTGAGACAAAAGAAAAATACTTTCTATGAATCCCATGCTTAGGATCGACTACTCTATTCCTTCTCATAGATAGCAGTTTCCACCTGGCATCACTTGCACTGAGTGTGAAGACTGTCCTTCAGCACTTGCTGGAGTGTGGGCACTATCATCACAAATTCTACCAGCTTTTATTATTTCACCTTGATTTGAAAGATATTTTTTTGCGGGATGGAATTGTAAAAAAAAAGTCTTAGCATTTTGTGACATCATTCCATTTCCCTCATGTAGTTATTAGTTTGAAACTTGTAGTCAGTGGTCATTTTTAATTGCCTTTTTCCCTGCCCCCCCACCCAGTAATATTACAATGTTTTATTTTAATAGTGATTTTCTGCAACTTGAATATGGTGTGCAAGGAAAAGGCTTTATTCGTACTTATCCTGTGTGGGTTTTAAAGACTTTCTCTTTAGTTTTCTTTTTGATAGTTAAAACTTTTTGGCCAACACTCCTCAAATATTAACTTTGCATTCTGATTTCTTTCTTCTACTCTGAATATATGCATGTTAGTCTACTTGATTCTGTCTCACAGTTCATTAGGGTTCTGTGCATATTTTTCACTTTGTTTTTATCCTGTTCAGCTAAGATTGTCTTTACTCTTCTATCTTCAATATCTATTCTGTTGCTAAAATTTGGTAACCATACTTTTTGTTTCTAGAACATTTGTCATCCTATATTTTCTATTTTTAATTAGAGTTTTAGTTCAAAGTTCTAATTTGATTTTGTTTTCTATTGTTGTCTTTTTGAGACAAGGGACACGATGCAGTTCAGGATAGCCTTGAATTCACTTTGTGGCCCTAGCTAGCCTTTAACGCACAGTGATCTTCCCGCCTCAGCCCTCTGGTGCTGGATGACATGCATTTGCCACCACGCTCAGCCTTCTAGTTTGGTTCTTAATGATGATATTATGCTCTTCTCTTGCAGCTTTCCATAAGTATCTCCCTTTGTACTTTTTAGAGTGTGGGCTGTGTAGGGTCACATGTGGGTAGGGAACCTCAAAAAGTGGTTAGTGCTAGAGTCAAACTATAGAGGAACAATAGCTTAGGACCCTGTCTCTCATCTAAATAGACCAAATGAGGCATTTAAGCAAGTAGATTTTAGTAAAACTGAAAATTTTATCTTGAAAAGTCCTTAGCCAAAGAAGCAGGACACAGTGCTTTTGGTCAGCCAAACATTATGACTTTTACAATACATTTTCATTAAACATTTAGATTCTCAGATCTCAAATCTACCTTTTCAGCCAGGTCATCTTGCAATTTATGGATTGTATCATAAAGGGGAGGTTTAGACTCAAACTGCAAGTCCAGACGTTTAGGCTGCACTGCACTGAAATTGAACTACAGTGATCCTTTAGAAAAGCATGTTATCAAATCATACTAAGACATTATTAATGGGAATAAAACTTGGTTTCACTCCCTGATGTGGCAAGTTTTATTACCCAATTACCTATATTTTTGTTCATTTGTCTGACATTTTCCTTTGTTTTTCTGGTTTACGGGATTCTATTTGAGCTTATCCAGAAAAATTAAGGTGAGCACATATCATTTGAAGCATGGCAGTAGGAGTGTGTGCATATACATGTGTGTGTCTGTGTGTGTGTGTGTGTACAGCACTTACAAGGCACCTACATTTGCAGCAGCCCAATTTGTAATAGCTAAATCCTGTAAACAACCCAAATGCCCATCAACCATGGAATGGATAAAAAAGATGTGGCAGTTTGTACAATGGAATATTACTCAGCTATAAAGAAGAAACTCAAGGCTTTTATAGGTAAATGGATACAACTTGAGACCTACTCATAAGTGAAATAAATCAGACTCACATGTGTAAGCACTGTATTGTCTCTCTAGTGTAAAAAAATGAAAGAATAAGTAAGATCCAAAATGTACAATAGATATTGTGAAAGTGAAAAGAGAAGAAACTGCTCACAAGGAAGGAACAACTGGGATGGGAGAAAGGAGAAAAGGAAGGAAAACATATATATGATATAATTATACTACTAATCTCTGTCAGCTCGTCAAAAAGAATGGTTTGTGCTTTCATTGTTTGATCAATTTTTTATGCTTATTTCCTGAAATCCAAGCAACTACATTGAAGATAATACACAACATATTAACCATTGTTAATTTCCTATTATTTTGTTTGGAAATTCTGTATCATTTTTTTCTGGTTTTTGCTTTTAAAAAAGTCATCTCTAAGAGATTGTTATTCTATTTGAACTTCTACAGTGATCAGTCTTCAGATAAATACCCAATTGCCGCCTCTGCCCAGGATGGTCAATACAGTATTTCAGGAAGACTATTACAGATGCTGAGATGAGAGAGTAAAGATCCTTGTCTGAAGCACTGCATTTGCCGTTTAGTCTAAGCCATTCACTGTCTCTTTGAAATTCATCCTGATTTCTACCGAGAATTAACCATTACAAAATGACCTGCCTTAAGTGGAGTTACAGCAAAGAATAGAGAAGGGATATAAAAAGCACCTTCTCCATTTTTCTCCATTTAATGACAACTCATATTGTGCTCAAAATTTAGAAGAAACGGAATATAGGAAGTTTTGAAATTGCTAAAGCCATGACTCACAAAACGCATTGATTCTTAAATGAGAAAGGAAGAATTTTACTTCTCCAGAGGAGGAGGAATCCAGAAATGTTGGATGAGAATAGAAATCACTTTTAAAAGCTTAAACCAAAGCTACAGAACATAGAAACTAAGGAATTTCATTTTTGAAAATAGTCAGCTAGCACATGACTGACTGATGCAGTCACATATAATGATGTCAAGGGAAGAAGAAGCCATTTGTCACATAAAGGGCCTTTGCAGTTATGCTTGTTCTGCAGGTTGGTAATATATTTTTTGCACTGGGCAAAGACGAATCAGCTTTGGACCTTGTTGGAAGGGACTCTTCAAATACTCCTTGTCTGCCCTGTGCAGGGGATAAGGAGAGACGTGGGTCAAGGACTCGGCCCAGCTGGAACCAGCCAGCAGATAATGAATGGGTGGGGAGAACGGGAGATCTGGCTCCAAAACTGAGGAAAACTAGACTGTTTGGAGCTGAAGTTTGGGTGAGATGTCAAATCCAATCAGCAAACCAGAGCGGTCCGAACAGTGTGCCAGAACCAAAGATGAAAAAGCCTAAAAATCCAAAAGTGGGATTTGAACCTGGGACGCGGTGGCTGGTGAGGTTTGCAGTGTAGCAGTGAACCCTGGTCAGGGAGCCGCTCTGGGGACGCGCCTGAAATAGAATGTTTTCAAGCTGTATCCTATGTACCAGCCACAGCTTGACACATGGCTTTTAGAGCCAGGAGTAGGATGCAGAAAGCCCTGGTAAACAGTACCAAATTGCCCTCCAGAACGATTTTTCCAATCTATATTCCCACCAACAGAGAATGAGCGTGCTTCTCCATTACCGCCTTCAACAGCATAAAGACAAATCCTTTAATCTTTTTTATTTTCATTTTTGCCAACTGGGCAAAGAAGAAAAAAATGATACTATTCTTTTAACTTGCAATTTTAAGTAAGCAGCAAACACATACTTCCTATATTTTTATTTGATGTAAATTATTTGGTGGTGCCTTTTGGATTCATATTTTATAATAATTTATATAAACTCCAGCATCTTATGATTATTATCACTATTATATTTATTGAGATTGTCTTTCAAATCTTCTGTATGCATTTTTATTTATGTATGATCTTTAACACATAAACAATCTGGACCCATTGCAAAATTTTCTTCTAATATCTTATATTAACAAAGACTTTTTTCCAAGCTAGTCATTAAAGAGCTCAAATATATATCCCACTGCATTTTAAATGGCTTTGTTTTTTACTACCAAGTATGTAATTATCTGGGTTTTATTTTAACAAGAGGCATGTATCTTTACTAGTAAAAGAAAAAATTTGTTTTAGTTGGTTAAAGTTAAGAGTACTTCATTACAGAGTCTCAGTTAAGTTACCAAATGACTGGAAAGACCCAGGCTCCCAACATGGATGATTCATAGGCAAGAACAAGGATCTCCAATAACATCACTCTATGGGCCAACCTACCACTGCTCTATTCTGAGGTCTGAGAAGCACACCATGTACCAGCAACCCCAGACATGAGATCCTCTCTCTCAAGCATGACCATCACTTCAAGGTCCCCTTGTATTACAGTTCAACTCTAAAATGTTTCCCCAGAATCTCATGTGTTCAGAGCTGGGGCTTTTTGGAAGGTGATAAAGAAACTAAATTCATCAGTGAACTTATCCATTCATGAGTTCATAGCTAAATGTGCTGTAGGAGGTGGGGCCTGATTAGAGGTGGTCACATGGGTGTGACCTGGAAGGGTGCATTCTTGTCCCTGGCTCCCCCCTTCTTTCTTTGCTTCCTGGCTGCCAAGGGTTAAGCAACTTACTTCTGCCAAACCCTTCTGCCAAGATGCTCCTGCCTTGGAGCCAGCCAACCATGGGCTGAATCCTTTGAAACCATGAGCCAAAATAAATTTCTTCTCAAGTTGCAGGTTCAGCATTTTTTTCCAGTGACAGGGAAGTGACTCATGTACTACACCCCTGCTTTCCATTGATATATAATTATGTATCCTAGACCAAACCAATGTCTGAGAAACACAATAATCAAAGCTGTGGTACATTTATCATTGTCAGGCATTGCTCAAGGTGTTTGCATAGATGATAACTGATTTAATTTTCACAACACCCTAAAGGACAGGTATTATTACATCACCCCACTTTAAACATGAGGAAATTTAGAATAGTGTAATCATCCAATATCACATAGCAAGTGGATGACAGAACTGGAATTTTTACCTAGACTCTTTGGCTCCAGAATCTATGCTTTTACCCTCAGTGGTTTTAGACTTCCCCGCCTCTGTGGTATAAGAAACCAAGTTAGAAGGAAATAAACATGGGCACTGAGCGAATCCATTTCCACAGCCTTGCATAAGCATTAACCATATTCTTCCAAAGTGCTGCCCAGTTGTCGAGTGCCACTTGCTGAATAATCTTGCTTTCCTAATTGACTTATGAAATACCTCTGCCCTTGTGCATTGAGCAGGCAATCAGCGACTATGCCAATGAACACGGTGGACAGTACTTTGCAACCATCTACTCTAGATTATTGTTAATTCTGTCATTTGGAAGATATCACCTCCTGCCAGTAAGTGTACTCTGTGAATCTAGCCACCTAGTCTAATCTGATCTCTTGTCTGTGTCAGTGGACTCCTTTGCTCCCTGGCTTTTGGTTGGCTTCAGCAAGCAAAAGGCAGCCCCAGATACTAAGGAGAGAGGAGCATTTAGTTGGAATCCTTGTTGCTATGGCTGTCTCCTCACCATGGGGCCCTGGGTTCACTTTCCCCTCAGGAAAAGCTTAGCTCCTGGGGGTGAGGGTGCCCCCCTCTGCCCACCACTCTTCCAACACTGTCTTTAAAATTGCTCTCCCTGCCCCTTCCAGCCTAAGGACCCCACATAACCCACTGTCTTTACTCTGAAGTTTTCATACAATCCCTTAATAATCTCTCCATGGGATGTTCACACCTGCAAAGTAGCCCTTCAGCAAGCTTTCCCCCAGTTCATACGTGCACTGTGAGTACATCGATTCAGTCATTGTCATTTTAAAATGTATTTTAACATTGAGTAGGGAAAACGTTGAAGACTTTTCAAATTGAAACTTCTATCTGCCACTTGCTTTTCCACATTAAAGCCACTTTGGAGTCTAAAACATCATACACTGAACTTTTGAAATAAAAATATAGTTGAAATATAATATATAATTAAAATGTTTATTTTCACAACCTAGGACATGAAATGTCTGCTCAAATATTTAGTCTTCTCATATAGATCTACATGTTTCTGGTATTTCTGGTTGTTTCAGAGGTTTGGCAATTTTTGCCTATGTAATTTTACTGAAATTTTTTCTTAGTTGTTTCTGGTATCTCCAAAGGCAGTTCAACTGTGTTTTTTAAAGTCTAGCTGTATGGCTCTGAAGCAAAGCCAGCAGATTGCTGTAGCTGCTGGTTTCAAACAGAAGCCTAAAGAGAATTCTTTCTGTGGTCTGATGGCCATTTCAGAACTTTGGAAATGGAATGGTCAATTCATCAGAAAGAAATAGCAGGTGAATATGGCAGACTTTGGGGGGCCTGCAGGGGAGAGACCCTGGTGCCTCGGGACCTGTACCATGCAGTTCACTTGGGGTACTGGGAGAACAGGGGACTCCACCCCTCTCTGGGGGGCGACTGAGAGTGTTGCATACTTTTGGTGGCCTGAAGGAGAGAGACCCTGGTGTATCAGGACCTGCACCATGCAGCTGACTCGGGGTGCCAGGAGAACAAGGAACTCCTCCCCTCTCTTGGGGGGGGCTGTAATCCTGCTGGTGGGAAGACTGAGAATCAGACATCTCATGTCATCCTGTCCTATGCCCCCCCCCTTAGCAAGTGGGAGCCAGTTAACTACACATCTTGTGAAAAAATTGGCTATGGTATTTAGTATGAGCTCTCCATATGCAAAGATATGGACAAGCATTTGGAAGAAAACAAGAAACAATATGACAGATAGTGAAGATCCCTTGTTGTATAGCTTTGAAATTTATGCTTTCTTAAGTCCTGCTCTGCTGTTTTGTTGTGTTTAATTTTACCCCCTTTAAAATAAAATTTTTAATATATATATATATATATATATATATATATATATATATATATGAGGGGAAAAGAAAGTGCTCTAAAGGATATAACTGAATGCATGTTTAAGTGTATAAGACAGATGACCACATTACTGTTTTTGTTGGATTGTTGAGCAGAACTGTTAATAGTCTCACTGTTTGAATGTCTACTTTGTGTGCTTTAATTTTGTAACTTGAACAACTATTTCCAATGATGACAGTATGTAACCTATCAAGTGGCAATTTCTTAGTGTTTTTGTTTTTGTTTTGTTGTTGTTATTGTGGTTCTTTCATTTTTTTGCCTTTAGAATTCTGTATTGTTGCTACCCTTTTTCTGTTTTGTTTGGTTGTTTTTTTTGTTTTTTCTCTTTAAATAAAATATAAAAAAATAAAGTCTAGCTGTGTTATTCTTAGTCACGTGTTTATGCAAATATGCAAATATGTTACTGATTCTCTTGTACATTCCTGGATAATTGATTTCTTTTTGTTTACTAGATATCAGATGTAATCACTGAAACTTTGGTTAAAGTTACTGGACAATGAGTGATTGGAATCCAGGAAGACATGACCACTGTCCTATAGTCCTTGATTCCATTTCTTTATTCATGTGTTCAGTTTCTTGAAGTGCTGTGATAATGGGCTTTTTTATTTGCTCCTAATTTTGATATGAATGTCTCTAATGATTCAACAGTCAGTATGCAGTTGGCTCTTAAGTATGCATATTTTTAATATTGAGGAAGTATTTTCATCATTAATCTGAAATGGATGGTATATTTTATCAAATAACTTCTCAGCACTTTTTGAAAGAATTAAAAATGTTTCTTTTCTAATTCATGAATAAGCTCTACTGATGTAATACAACTAATTTTATTTAAACAGCCTTTTATTGCAAGAATAAAACTTCTATGGTCATGGCATACTAATTTTTAAGTATAATTTGGAACCTAAATTTCTTGGCATTATGGAAAGCTTTATTTCCAATCTATTTTCAAAATTACAGGTAAAATTGTGGTTTCTTTTTGTGGCATAATTTTTGGGCTTCGATGAAATAAATTTGTGAGTGTTTCAGGCTTTTCTCTGCCTTGGAAGATTTTCAGCAGCATGGGACTTATTGCATGAAAGCATAAAATATGCAAAACTCTATGAGCCTGAGTCACTTAGAATCATAATTTCTCTGTTTTTCAAATTCATGTTTTATTCAAGTTTTTCATTCTTCTTGAAATACATTTGGTCATTTATATTTCAGCAGAAAAAAAACAAGTTTCTTGGTTTAATACACTCAACTGTATGGTATCTAGCACTCTATTCTTAATTTTAAAATTAAACTGTATTTTGAACTTATCTATTCTATTCTATGTATAAATTTGTTAGCGTCTGATTAATTTTGTCTGCTGTCTTATTCTAACAGCTTCTTGATTTTGCTGCAGTTCCTACTCCTACTAAAATCGTCTGATTTTATGCTTAATTAATTCATTTGATCTTTTGAATAAAGAATGTATGCAGTAGTATTCATTTCACCCTAAGCACATATGTGGTTCTATTCTCTACCCCTCCTTTTTTCTTAATCTTTACTTGGTTTCCAATAAATATGTTTTTGTTCTTATTTCCTTGAAGCATAGGAATTATCACTTTTAAATAATTTTCAATTAATATATTTTTGTGTTTTTTATTATAATTTTCAACTATTTTTATTAGTCTCTAGAGATAATACCTATATGGTTTTCTCTTGGTAAAATTTAATAAAAATTTATTTATGACATGGTAGATTGTTGTAAATGTTACTACCCATAAATCTTGAGGTCAGATCTTTCACATCTTGAGGGAGGAGAACTAAAACAAATACTTTTTCTCTCCACATAATTAAAGGGAGACAAAACCTCAAATCAAGTTGTGTTTTTTACCCCACAAATCCCACCTCTTCCCATAATGCTTTATTAGCAGCTGGTTGGAGGGGGCAGTGAAGCTGAGATTATCAGAGAACAATGTCGGATGCTTTAGTGAAAAAGTTTTCACTCTTCTCCAGAGAGACCTCTGCTCATCCCTAAGAGAATGAAGAGAGATTTTCTGCTCCTGATCTGGCCAGCTGAGTTAGGCTCTTTCACAAATGTCCATTCAACCAAACTGAGTTGGATACAAGAAAATGTTGTGTTAACTATACAGTACAACACCCCTGGGTGAAGCTATTTAAAACTTCATTTGGCAAATTATAACAAAATGATGATACCCAACTACATAAAATTCCTATATGTTTTCTCAAATATGATTTCCCAGTTTTTGTTTTCAGCAGACCGTGTTTGCAGTACCTAGTACGCACCTTCCTCGTAGGGAGCTGGTAACTGCACACAGCAGGTCTGCATTCATTTTCATTTCCTGCCACTCCTTTCCTCCTCCACCTGGTGATCTGCCTCCCATTTGAGAAAGATCTATCTCCCTACCTGCTGTTATCTTTTACTTTGCTCTTTATTTATACTTTGGTTTTTTCTTATAAGCCATGTGGTATTTAAACTTGTGGGTCTGATTTATTTCATTCAACATTGTGATCCATTTTCCTACAAATGATTGAAGTTTATCTTTCTTTATAGCAGAGTAGTTCTTTGGTGTGTGTAAATAAATACCACATTTTCTTTATCCATTAATGTACTGATGGACATATAGGCTTCTTCCTACATGTAATCATTATGAGTTGTACTTCTATAAATTTATAAGGATAGGCATGGATCACTATGATCTGATTATTTGATTTTTCCTGGAAGTTACTTTAAAGGGATATACCTACTTCAAATGAAATTTTTGGTTTGTTTTTTGAGAAATCTCCAAACTGATTTCCACAGTGATTGTATGAGCTTACATTCTCACCAACAATGCAGGAGGGCTGCTTCCCCAAAAAATCCTCTCCAGATTTGTTATTATTTGATTTCTTTATGATAGACATTCTTCCAAATGCTCTTTAATCCTGTTATTAAGAGAAAGTATTTTTATATTTTATTTTAAAGGGAATAAAACAAAAGGAAATGAAACAAAATAAAGGCAATCAAAACAAAACTATGAAAGCAATATAGGACTTCAAAACAAGATAACAGGAAGTCAACAATGGCTACCATAATGCCTCTTCAAAATGGCTGCCCATACCACCAGACGTGATAGAATCAAATAAACAAAACACACACACACACACACAAACACACACACATGCACACACACACCAAATAAAACAGAATAAAACCAAACAAAACAAAACAATGAAACCAATGCAGGACTTCAAAACAAGGTAATGGGAAATCAACAATGACTATCACCTTCCCCTTTTAGACATTTCCTCCCTTTTCACTTTCACATTGTCTGTTGTACATGTTGGATCCCACTAACTCCTTTAGTTGTTTATACTAGGGAGACAGCACAATGTTCATCCATTGTTTTCTGTAAAGATCTGAATTATTTAACAGAAAAAATGCTAAGCCTCAGATAATAGCTGAAAAATCAAGGGCTGAAAGAAGTTCTGTGCTTGGTTTTATAAAGATAAGAGAGCAGGTGAAAGAGCAGGAGCTTGACCTCAAGTGCATGGAGTCATACCTCTGAGGAGAGAGGCCCTGCTCACATCCTTTATCCACGCTGGCTGGCTAGCCCGTGTGTCCCCTGACCAGACCAGCCCTAGATGGCCCATACTCTATGTCTGACAACACTCCCATGCCATTTCCTGTGCTCACTGAGGAAAAGCGTGTGCTTCATTGGCCCTGTCTCTTCTCCCTGGGTGGATAGATTAAGGCATCTTCAAAAGAATGACCTGCATGGATGGACAGAATAACTCAAAGAGACAAACAGAAACAGCAAGCGAGCAGGCTGTGAGTGCCCGATTGGCTAGGGGTAATTATCCAAATGCTTATAGAACTATTCTTAAGTATTACTTGAGGGCCAAAAGATGTGTGAAGAGGATTCTTGCCATTTCTGTAATAAAAACAATCTCTGAATTGATGGCCTTTGACAATCAGCCTTTATTTTTCCCTGAGCTCAGACACGAGCAGCGATGTGTGTCCCTACCTGGTTCACATTTTGCCTGCAGATCAGCCAGGCTTGACCTCATGAGGCCTCTCCTAGACACACTGGTCTTCACACTGGGTGCCCATCCATGGCCTGCTGAGTGAGGGCGTTAGAGACACGAGTAGGCAAGGCAGCTGCATAAGCATGGTTCAGGTCTCTGCTTCACTAACATTTGTGATATGCATTTGTGAAAGCCAGTCACATGGCTTTCACAAATGTCCAAGGGAAATACATGGTCTTGTGGGAGGAACTGCAAAATTACACAGAAAAAAAGGTGAGCCTAAAGGAACCAGAGGAATTTTAGGGCTCATACAGAAAAAATGAAGAGTTTGGTTATATGTACATCACCAGGATATGCAACACATAAAATGATAAACTTAACTCTAATGAGATATAATGAAATGAACCAAAGCAGAAGCATGCAGAGAGATGCTTGGGAAAAACAGAAAATGAGTCATAATTTTATATAAATAACAAGCATTAAGCTTATACAGAAGCCAGTGAGGACAATCCAGCCTCATCTTCTGTTGGCTTAGCAATGCTGAACCATCTGCAGCATCACAAACAGAAGGTGCTGTCTGAACCTTGGTGCCTTCTCACCCATGGCAGCCTCTCCCAGGACGTCCTCTGCTCTCTCTGTGTGCTGCACACTGTCTCCCACAAGACCTTGTAGAGCAAACCTTCCCTAGCTTCTAAAATGGCTCCCATCCTCCATCTCTATGCACCTTCACTCTTCTTTAAAAGCCCTTGAACCTTCTAAATGAATTATCTGTGTACACAACACTGTAGCTTTTTGGGTACACAATACCAAGACCCAGGTCTTAATTTCCTCCTCATCCTCTTGGTTGACTACACTTGACATGCAGGGAACAGTCAAACAGATATTGGCTAATTGAGAGAATGATTAGACAGGATTTCAAAATGAACTGATGGAGTCAAAAGAGGCTGAGGAAAAAATGTAGAAAGAGAAATGCCCAAGCTTTTTTGGGGGGACAGGTTTTTCTGTCTTTGTTTTCAATTGCTGAATCCAAATATTCCTACTGAATAAAAAGTTAGATCTCAGTTTTATATTGAATAGGGCTCTAGTTTTAGTCTGATTTCAACTAATTACCTTCTGCCTTTAGATGTTATTTTTTTTCTGGTTCCTATTTTTCCCATGTATTGCACTGAGAGAGTTGTAGTGCATACGCTGAATTCTGTGATTCCTTCTCTAACATCTTCACCTCTAACAATTGTTTATGCTATTCATAACTGAACAGATCATTGGATGGAGGAAATAGACATAGCAGTATTCAGGTGTATTTTTCAGAGAATAAAAACTTTAAATTAAAACTAGCTGATCTCAAGTCAGAAAAATACCTAATATTGTTGAACAGAAATAAAACAACAACTTGGGCTCCTGACTGGACCACAATTAGACAATTCAGTCAATGGCAGCCTATTACAGCTTTCATAATTAGATAAATTACCTGCCTTAATCGTCTCTGTGGTGAATTCTATTCTCTTCAGATCTATATTAATTAATACGAATGGCCACTGTATTTCACTACATATTGATCAGATTTAGAAAGAAATATATCATGTGCTGAATACAAACCCAAGATCAAAAAAGGTCACTGGAATAAATTCACACTAACCTTTGTCGTATTGGAGAATGCAGAGGAGGATGGATGAGGCACTGTGAATTCAGAGAAGGAGGATCGTTTTGTTCAGGGAACCAGAGAAATTGTCCTGAGAAGGAGCAAGAGGAGCTGAAAGACACATATCTAAGCTACCAAGGCAGCTGCTCATATCTTATTACTTTTCAGGCTATAGGATGTCACAGCAGCTGAAAATGGATGGGTTGAATGTATGGGGAATTGTTATTGTTGAAAGAGTAACAGTCTTGGACAGCTTTCTAACTTCACTTGGGTTTCTACACAAGCTAAGAGCTGGTGGGTTGTCCTGTGTGGGGAATATCTCCACCCCAGCTCATCTGAATGATCTGAGGTACATAAACAGGAGTTGGGGTAAAAACGGAAGCTTGATCCCAAGTAAATGGATCAACAAAGTTGGTTTGAACACACACCACAATGTGTTTCATAGTCTGTTTCCCCCACCCTGCCCTGCAGCTGAATTTATACATTCAGCTCCATACACACTCCAAAAGTTTTGGGAGCATCGTGTGCTCCCCATGTCATGGCAGAGCTCTTCTTCACAACTTAGCACATGGAAGAGAAGCTGGAGACCCATATGACATGTAAGCAAGAGACAGAAGGAGGGGCTTTTGCGTCTGCAAGGACTTTTCCTCAAATTACATTAACCAGGTAGGTGTCTGTGATTAGTTATTTTACCATAAGACAAGACCTGTGGAAAGGTTTGGTCACAGTTTGCAGTGGGTTTAGTACATGGTTGGCTCATCCAAGGCATGAAAGACATGGTGGAAGGGCGTAGGAGAGGGAAGTTAGTCACCTTATGGCGGGAAGGAAGCAGACATAGAAGGTAGTAACTGGGGAAAAGAATGCACCTTTCCAAGTCACACTCTAGTGACCACCTCCAACCAAGCCCTGCCTCCATGATGGATTCATCCATCACATTCATCCATGGGAATTCATCCATGATGGATCCCCTAATGAGCACAGCGCCCTGTGATCCAGTCAACTTAAAATACAAGAGACTTTAGGAAAATATCTTAGCTCTAAACTGTAACAATCTCTGTCTCTCAGGATGAAAGTGAAGTCAGGAAAATGATAGACATTTTCTCGCCCAGATTTGTAAAAATGGGCAAGAGCCAGTAGGGTACATCAGGAGAGAAAGAGTGATCATGATGCCTGCCATTCATCTCTCCATTCCCGCTCCCAAATTAGAGACTGTCTTAGCTATTTCTAAAGCGCTCCATAGAGGGGCATGAGAATCCATAAGATTCTTCAGGGTATAATGAGTTGGGCTGGACTGCTAGTGGTAAAGAAAGGAAATTATAAATAACCATTAAGGCTTTTCACAAAATTCCCCCCGTACCATCCTCCTTGATTCCTAACCTCTCTGCCCACCTACCAAGTATCAACGTTTCCAAGTTCCAATGGTAAAAAAAAATGAAGAATCATAAATTGTAAAGTATGTGTGTAAGGTAAAATAGATGTTATCCATCAAGAATAAAAATTAGATCCAAGGTAAACCAGACTATGAGGCAGTGCTGGCTTGGTTACATTACCTAATCCTTTCCATCAGCTCTTGGTTTGGTGTGGGGAAGGGATGACGGAGGATGCACGCACCTGGGTTTCCTAAGTCTGGGTTTCTTTTATGTGATCTGTCTCTTGGTTTCTATATTTTAGGGACAAAATACGTTTGCTGAAAGAGTGAGTGAGTAGAAAGATCAGGAAACCTGTGTTGTAATCTCACTCATATCCCTAGCTGTGTGACCCTGGCCACGACATAAAATTTCCTTTTCCATTTCAGTTACCTCATGTGTCAACTCAGGGAGCCAACAATGCCAAAACCTCATTCTTTGTTTTAATTTTGTTATATTCAAGTCTATCAAAAGTCAATAAAATATAAAAGTCGTACAGAGAACTCTGCCACTTCACGATTCCACCAGCCCTCTGTGGTAAGCACAATTGTTCCTGTTTCCCAGACAAGGAAAACTGGAGTCCTGAGGCGTGAAGTGATTTGCCCAGGGTGAGCATCAGGCCTGGATTCAAGCCCATGGCTTACCCTAGAGTTCACCTTCTCCTTCAGCATACACTTAAAAAGGGCATTTAGAGATGACGTTAAATGTCCAATTCCATGTCATAGGCCCAAATTCTGTGGTCCTTGTATCCATCTGTTTGAGCCTCACTTCTCAGATAAGCAAACCTGGGCTCCCAGGAGCTGACTTGCCCATGGTCATGAAGGTCATGAAGGTGATTGGAGTCAGGGCTGCTGTGTGTCCTAGGGCTTTTGTCTTCTCAGAGGCTGGCCAAGCTTGGCCACTGTCCCCGCCACTCGGAGGAAGAACTCGATAGCTGGGGCAGGCGTTCCTCAGTGACTTGACTCGGGCAGACAATTCCCCTCGTTTCCTGGGATACAGCTTTCCGAAATAACTGCTTTTCTTCTGACACAGGCCTATCTTCCTAAGGCAGCGTTTGCAGCCTCTTGATTACATCCATCAGCTATTCAGACGCAGCTGCCCTTCAGAAAGCAACAGCTCGGACAGCCACGCATCCAGAAGCCCAGTGAGCTTGGGTGGAAGCAGAGAGATGGAGCCCATCCAGCTAATGCAGGCCAACGTGAGCACGACCCAGCACCCAGCCACAAAGGAGTCTCCGGGGCCATAAGAGCACCAATCCCTAAACTTCCCACTGGTGCACATGAACTTCAAAATCAAGGAGGGACAGATCCAAGACAGGCAACCTTGAAACGGTCCAAAAGACTTTTAGCTTCTGTGTTTTACCTGTTCAGTTGTGGGGGCCTTAACAGCACAGGGTGATTCCACTATGATGTTGGTGGGAAACTTGCAAAAAAAATCCCTATTCCTTATTTCAAGAGGATACGAAGGTTACAGTGCTTTTTCATGTATCTTGTATAAATCAGTTTCATAGCCATATCACAGAATGTTGTGTTGCCTTCCTTCCTTCTTTACTTCTGTCCTTTTTCTCCTTCTCTTTTTCTTTCTTCTCTCCTCTCCCCGCTTCTCCCCTTTCCTCTTCTGCTCCTGCATCTCCTCCTCCTCTTCCTTCCTCTCTCTCTCTCTCCACCCTCTCTTTCCTACCTGAAACAATAAACAATATCTAAAGCAGAGTGATACAACCACAAAAACTTCATCCCTGCATTTATGTCCAGTATGTGTCAGCTGTAACTCTATTCCACAGGACTTTCATTCCAGGATCCAAACTGATGCAGAACTTTTCTTTGGACCATGGTTGGTTAGAGGAGAGCCTGGATTTGATCTCCTGAAAAAGATGTTGAAGTACTCACCTGCACCTCCAGGACCTGTGAGTGAGATCATGCTTGGAAATGGGATCCTGCAGTTAGTAAAGTTGATGAACTCATTAGTGTCATTTGTCTGGTAGATACCCATGCAGGAAGACTGCAAGGGGGAGGTGGAGGCAGAGATCGAGGTGATGCTACTACTGCATGCCAGGAAAAGCCAAAGACCACCAGCAAACCACTGGGCATTAGGGGAGCTCTGTAACAGATTCTCCCTCCAGCCCCCCCCCCATGAAGAACCTTGCAGAGAACACCGTAATCCTGCCCTTCTTGGCTCAGGAACTGTAAGGCAGTGAAACTCTGAGGCAGTGTTGCTGCCTCCTTGGATAACCTCAGCGGACTTGCATGCTAGTCTTACCACAGGGAGAAACTAATGATGCTGAAGGGTATAGTCCCTGGTCCAGTTTCTGCTCGCACTGCCCTGACCAAAGCACAGGACACAGCTCAGCTTGATGCGGATGTATGGGAAAGGTCTTCCCCACACTGCAGAAGTCTTCATAGGTAAGGATGCTCAAAGAAGCAGAAGATATTCTGAACAGTAATACAGCCTGCCACAGTGTTGTCATCACTACAAATAGTTGGGTACTGGGGTTCCTGGCATGGAGGCCCAAAGACAGCAACTGAGTCACCCAAGCTGAGTAACTTACTAGTGTGTGACCCTAAGTTTCCAGCTCCCAGTCCTAGGCTCCTCTTAGGAATTCTAAGAGTAACCACACATGCTGGCTTATACTGATCTCTATGCTGAAAGGGCTAATGAGTCTCCCCTTCTCGAGCCTCTTGGTTAAAGTCCATGAAGTAGTCATCTGTGATGGATTAACTACTAGGCAGCTTGTAACACCCAGCTGAACTGAGTCAGGGTGGTGCTGGGTGTGGAAGGCCCCCCTGAGGGTTGTTGCCAACAGCATAAATAGAGAACTGGAGGGGAAGATGGTGGGCTATTGATTCTCCTGGAGAAGCATTTCATGCTGGCTTTCCTGACATGAACTCAGCTGTTCTCATCATGGGAGGAGTTCAGACCTTTTGTGTCACTGAGGATGGCTGCAGTTCTTTTCAGGGGAGCTCTGATCTTTAACTTGAGCATCACATCCTAGCTGCAGTACAGATCACTCAGCCCACTGGCACAGATCTTTCACCCCACTGGCACAGACTTCATAGCATCCACTACTGACCTTTGGGCCTTCCCAACGCAGATCCTTGATAGAGACTTACATGAGTCATTGTCGTGAGCTCTAGGCCTCCAGCTGGACTCATGGAGGGCATTGCCATGGGCTCTAGGCCTTCAGCTGGATTCATGCAGGACATTGCTGTGGGACCCAGGCCCTCAGCTGGATTCTTTGGGTCTCCAGTGTATAGGCAGATCCCCTGGACTCTTCTGCATTTGACTTTTTGGGTAAATATTATAAAAGAATCTTATAAATTGTGTGTCCTGTATTAAATATATTCCCTGGCAAACCCTGAATACAACATTGTCCAAAAATTAATAATAATAATTCAAATCACATCATAATCATAAGTCTGTCCTCTTTTTTTGAACATGCATAAAGACCCTCATTAGAACACCATATAAGCTCCCCCCCCATGTAAATGTCTGTGTGCAATCAGGCATTAGTTTGACTGCTGGTGTTGTATTACACAGTTTTGTAAAGATTTTCTTGGGAAGAGGACCTTACCAAGGGCTTCTTAACTCTGTCAGCTCAGGCTCCTGCTAGCAATGCTCTGAGAGCCAAGGATTGATAGATCCAGTCAAGCATACAGGAGTGCACCTGACTAGGTCTGGGCCATGAGAAGATCAGAGCTTAAGGAAGGTCTCTCATGGGTCCTCGCTGTCCTGGCTGGCTGGGTCTCATGAATTTCCCAGGACATAGGGTTTTCAGTGCTAACCCTGGAGTGGTCTGGGGAAACCAGGATGTTTGTTCACACCGGGCTTTGGTCCCCACCCCACTGAATCCAAATCTAGAATCTTCACATGGGAAACCCAGGGCCAGAGAGGGCAGTACATGGAGTCACAGATCTGAACCGGAAATGGGCATTACCTTCACACAGCCTTAATGTTTAATGCGAGGGGGACCAATCCCGACCTGTCCAATTCTGAGGGTGCAGATTGGAAGGAGAACCTTCATTTTTAAAACCGGAACAGTCTTGCAAAAACTGGGAGTGGCCATGCACACTGCCTCACGATGTGTTCTTCCACAAAGGGAGAAAAATGAGGTACAGTAAAAAGTGAATTGTGCAAGGTCAGCACCGAACTACAAGTCAAGCTGGGAGCAGGAGGTTTCTTGCCTCCCTGTCTAGTGCTTTTCCTGCTGCATCATACAGATTTCGATCCATCAGTAAGTGTCTCTTTATTCACATTATTCAAGCAGGCTTTCAAATTTAGTTCAAACTACTTGACCAGTCTAAAAAATGCACTGCAGAATGTAGGGTCAAGCTGGTACTTTTTCTAAAAGTAGTGTGCAAAGGCCAAAAGAGTGTAACCCTGCTCTGAACTCTGGTCCCAAAGGCCCAGGAGACCAATTCCATGCAGAGCATCTGTAACCTGTCAGAAACCCAAGGGAGCCTAGCTCCTCTTGTCCTCCTTGACTGACACCATTTACCCACTTTCACACATCTATTCCCAGCGGGACATATGTGAATAGCTCCACTTTTGCATGATGGATTCGAGGCCAGTGCTGCACCCTCTTTATCTTCCCCAAAGTCTGTGACACAGTTACCAGACCACAGTGGGGGCTTCATCCCCACACCCCTTTCCACAGTTCTCAAGATATGTGCTGTCTGCAGTGCCATGTAAAGACCCAGATTCTGTTTTGGAAACAGGGTGTTTTGGAATGAGCAAAAGCTGAATTCAAATCACAGGTCTCCTACAAACTTGCCATTTGATTTTGATCAAATTACCCAATGTTTATGATTTTCCATTTTATCACCTACAACATGAGTCTAAGGATGTTTTCAAACCCTGTGTCTGTGATACGTTACTGGGCTGCAGTAATGGTTATGACATAATCAAGAGATTTGTTTATCAGTGACCGGTTGAAATAACTCTTTCCCAGGTTTCAGAGCCTGTATATCCAGCTCTGTTACTTATTAATATTAAAACCAAAAGTAATGGACTTAAAATTTCTAGAACTCAGATTTCCTTTGATAGAAAGTTCAGCCTTCCCTCTCTGCAAGTTCATTTCAGCTGTGACAAAAGCTCTGTTCAATATTGCAGCTATACTAAAGATGTGTAATCAAGATCAAGATGATGCTAGGTTAGAAAGTCAGTTCTGTGTCTCTGCCTCTGCCCAGCCATCTTTACAAGATGTTCTCACTGAAAGCTAAAAATAGTAAATGGCAAACAAGCAGCCGTGTATTGAACTAGGCCATCTAAACAAACTCCTCCGTCAGTACCATGGAGAGCGCCTGTTGGGTTCTTGTCTTTCTCCCCAAGAGTTGGAGCAAAGCTTTCTTCTGAGACTTCTCATCGTTTTTCTTTTTATCATAAATTCATTTGAAAGGTCTACCTTATTACCTTTTCTCTCACTTCCTGTATGCAAGGCTCTCTATCAGTCCAGGTAACTCAGCTACATTTAATAAATTATTATTAAGTGTTTCAGGGCACAGGCAGCCCATGGCTAGCAAGACAGTCTACACTTCTCAGAGACTCTGAATCCTTCTGTCTTTGTAGGATGCCAGACTTTGGAGCACAATGTCGGTCCTTGAGGATACCTCTGGCTGAGATGTAGCTGCTGGAGGTCCAGCTTTCACATCATAGCTAAATTTCATGTAGAAAGAATGACTAGTCTAGGACCAAACAAAGGTCAACTCCTGATCATCAGGTATGTACATTGCTGGGTAGAAATTGAAGAGAATGTAGCTTTTTTTCTGGATCTTGATTTCTCAATTTGTAAAATGAAGATGAAATGGTATGACTTCTATGTCCTCTTCCATTTCACAACATGTGCGGTAGAAACTATGTTCTAGCTTTTTTTTTAGCTGGAAGATATCCTTATATGAGTGGACATGGGAGTGGGGCTTTTGAAGATTTCTTTATAGGATTTGGTTCAGATGGGAGATGTTTAAGATAGGTACATTAACGTTTTTGTACAATGCTAGGATTCCATTGGTAACCAAGAATCCAGAACAGATATTGGGTAAGAAACCTGTGGTTGGTAAACCTTAATTTGTAAATCAGTTACTACCCATAAAGTAAGTCAATCCTCTTGACTTAGGCATGAATAGACACCCTCACTAGAGTTCTATGTGCACTTTTGTTCCTATGTGTCTGTGTGAAATCAGATCATCTGTTTAACTCTTCCTACTTTAAATAGTTTCATGTAAATCTGTCCTGGTACCTGTCTCTGTTGCCTTTAAAATATGACAGCATCTTTATACTCTTACCACAGCTGACCAGTACATTCCGAGTATTACATAGAATCAGCTGAACTTTGGTAGAAGTTTTTGTGATCTATGTTCAATTATATATCAGTAAATGACACACATTCCCTCATGGCTCACCTTGGTAGAGATACAGAGCTATGTAAGTTTACAATACCTAATACATAATTGTTTTTATTTGATCTGATCTAAGATTTGATTTGATCTGATTTATTTTATCTAAGTAGTTCTCATACAATGTGTAATGCATTCCATGGATAGAAATCTGTTAAACTCAGCTTTCTTCTACCTCAAAACATTGCTTTTCCAGCAAAATCAGAATCACCCACACATTCTGAAATGGGTCTTGTCTGGTTGCTTTATTAAATTGTCTGTCTTATAGGACCTGACTGTACCACTACTTAAAATATTCTAATTTTAACACTGTGTAGTTGATGTTATTTTCTAATGAATAATGCATCATGAATTATAATGATTTAAATAACCTATAGAATAAAATGGACTGTAGTCATATATATATATATATATATATATATATATATATATATATATATATATATTAGAAATTGTGGGAAGGGATGATTTCAGTGAGGCTCGCTGTGTAGCTATGATCCTCCCATTATTCTTCTACTTTTAATCAAGAAAAGAAACAGAAACACTCAGAATTCAAAAGCCAAGAGACTTCTCTAAAAACTGTAATTCCCCCACCCCCTGTCTTTGCAAAACATCTGAAAATTTGGAGCTCATTCAGTGTTGGTCTTTTTCCACATTGTTGTTGTTTTAATGTGAATCAAGCACTTTCCACAATCCCTGTTTATGAAAAATGACTCATCGCAGAGAAAGCGCCAAGCTCAACTGTGTATAGCACAGTACTGAGAAAGTTAAATTTATCCTCCCAGTCAGGAAATGCAGAAAAAAACAAAACCTGCTTGCTCCTCAGCATCCTGCAGCAATGTCTTGGGTGGTCTGTGCTTCGTCATGAAGGCGGCAGACAAAAGAAAAAGGGGAGGAAGGGGGAGAAGGATAAGAAATGCAGAAGATTCCAAAATAAAATAAGCACTAGAAATGAAAGACAGTTAAAATACTCACAAATAAAACAAAAGGAAATGGGCCAGAAAATGTGCTATCTGGATGAGAATTTGAGTCACATCCTGATTTCTACCAAGCAGCTTCTCAGGGAACCAGAAGCAGGGCTTGGTTTGGCTTGGTTTGACTTGGTTTGGTTCACAGCAGGGGACCCCATGCCCTCACCCAGCCTAGCACGCTCCTCCCCACACTGGGTTCAGAGGGCAGAACTGGCAGAGGCACAGGCAGCACCAGCAGTGTGGTTTCAGATCCTGGGTGTCTCTGCCTCTCCCAAGCTTTCTTTCAAGCGCCTCCCCCAGCCTCGTTGCCCCTCAATTCAAGTCTACTTTCAGAGCAGCAGTGATGGAGATCTGCACTGGTTTCCACACTCATCAGGAGAGGAAAGGTTCTGACACACAGCACCACTTTTTCCAGAGGCTGCAGTCGGCTCCCTGGAGGCCAAGCTTGCCTCCACACTAACCACATTTGGGAAGAATCCTTCTCCTCTGGGGGGAAACCAACAGTTACACAGTGTCTCCACATGTGACCCTCGAGTGACAGTCCACCTGTGCTCACCACCACAGGCTCCTCTGCACTCCTGGAGGCTGCATCTCCTAAAGTAAAATGACACTGAGGTCTCAGACAAATTAACTTCCAATTTTAAAAGAATATTTTAGGGGGGGCTGACGAAGGAGGATCACAAATTTGAGCCCAGCCTGGGCAACTTAGTGATTTAGTGAAACTATTATGGTTTAGATCTCAAATGTCCTCAGATGTGTTCAGAGATGGGGCTTTTGGAAGATGATTGGATCATCTTCCAATGCTACTCCCATCAGTGGATTCCACTGTCAGGAGATGGGATAGGCTCAGAAGAGGTGGGTCACTAGGGGGCGTGACCTGGAAGGCTCTGTCTCCCTGACTCCTCCTTCCTCACCTGCTTCCTGGCTACCATGACATGAGCAGCTCTCCTCAGCCAGACCATCCCACCATCTCCTTCCTGCCTCAGCACCAGCTGACTATGGATTGAGCCCTCTAAAAACAGTGACCCAAAATAAACTTCTCCTCCTATAACTTGTGGTGTTAGTACAGTGTCCCAGAAACTAGGATGATGTCTAAGATAGTAGATCCTGCCTCAACATCAAACATAAAAAGGGCTATAGATGTCACTCACTACAAGACTCTGAGTTCAATTTCTCTCTATGTCTGTCTCTGTTTCTCTCTTTCCTTCTCTCTTTCATGCATACATACAGATAGTATTTTTGTTTATTATGTCATTTGGGGTTCACAACCAAATAAAGTATACTATTAATTGCATCTTACAAATAAGAAAGTAGAAGTGAAGAGAGGGTCCCTTCATGGTTGCAAGTCATATGGTTGAGCTGGTTTGGGTTTTTCTAACCTCTGCTCCACCATCTCTTTCATGGAAAAAGACCCTCTCCCATTTCTATAGTACATTTCAGCTCTTGAATAATCTCACCAACTCTATCTGAGTGGGCAACATTTTTCTACTCCTACTTATCTCCAGAGACTTTCTAAGACCAATCTGTTCTTGCCCTGACTGAATTCACCACAGAATCTGCATCTGTAAGCACATGTAAGTGACCAGGTTATCAGAGGCCAGCACAGCCGCTGGGGAGTCAGGACCCTGTTAATAAATCACTAATTCATGGTGTGTCACTCTAGACAAGGAAGATTTTCTAAAATCCCTACCTCCAAACCTGTGACATAGGGGCTCCCCAAAGTAATAGATGTGAATATGTTTTATCAATGCATCTACCCATGTCAGGTTCATAACATGGAAGACTTAAAGTGTAATGCTTTATGCTTCTCCACAAGACTCTGCATAAAACAGACCAAACATTATTTGAATATATGATTAAAGGCATTAATAACACGGATATCAAAAGGGGAAATGGGCATAGGGAGACTGTGGCAGGTGAGTAGGCTGTGCTTTGAGATGCCTCAGCTCAGCCAAGGGCTTCAATGCTGGCTGAGAAATGTTCCAGGAATTTTCTCACCTGACCTCCGTCAGTAGTGGAGGTGACAGCACAGATGTGCGTCAGGTTGCTCAGTAAGCTGTGCACACCTGTGGAGTAGAAGGGATGAAGTCTGAATATGGTTACTGTGATTTCAACTCATTCAGGCTCACAATGCACTTTCTCTGCAGTTTATGAACAGAGAGAGAATTCTGGACTTATGATCCTCACTGGCTACTGGTCCCTCCGTAGTCCTGTTTCCATTCTTGATTGTTTCAAATTCCAAGTAGGTGATCAACCCAACAAATGGGGCTGTTGATATCTTTCCTCGCAAGCTCCGTTTCTGTTCTGTTCATCACTCACCCATTTTCATACCTCATCGTGGTTAATAACATACTTGTTCCATAATTTCTGCTTGAAGTCACTGGGTCGCTGTCCATGGTACCCTCCTCCCTGACTTCTTTTGGAAGCCTGATGCCAGAAGTTCTAAGCCAGGGCCAAATTGCAAGATCATAGGGCTCATCCTAGTCTTGTCATTGTCCTTATGCTCTTGTACCTGATGTCCTCACATAAAGTGTTGGTTTTTGTTCCATCGCTACGGTTGACTTTGTTGCCTAAGTCAAGTCCCCAGCTCCTCTCTCTTTAATCTTGTAAAACACATCTTGTTTGGCTGACCCAACTATTTGTCCGTCTTCATCCCCATCCTTCTCAAAGCATGTTAGCTGTACCTCAGAATGCTGTGCTCTCTCTTCTCTTGGGTGCTGATGTTCACTCCTATCTAACTCACAAACTAGAACCACTGGAAGAATGTCTGCTCTCCCCAGCCTCCAAGCTTTAAACCTAACCGATGTTCCTACATATGATTTCACTGAAGCTAAGCAGTAGACAGCATCTGTAAACTAGGACCCTCCTAACAGTGCAGCCCTGAAATATCAGCTCAGTCTGTCTCCATGGATACCCCTTCATTCCTGTGAAAGTAGACACTTGTCTGTCCTTCCAGCTTGAGTCAGCATCAGTCTTGGGCAGTAGCTAATAGTCCTTCTTACCTACCCAAGGACAGTACTTCCTGTAATGTAATTACTTCTGCAGTTCTCAGCTGTGCCTCTGCACTATCACGTTTTCCCATGTCTGTTGGTTTGTCCTTATCAATATACAAGGATACAGTAAGATCACTTACCTCTAACAGTGTTTTGATCCCACCACATCTGCTTGCTGATTTTCTGCCCCCTTTGCAACAGCTGTCTATTTTGACTATTTTCAGCATTTTTCTCCATTTCCCTTCAAACTCTTCTTTTTAGGCTGTCATATCCATCACTCCACTGACATAGCTATTGTCAGTATCTCCTTACTGTGAAACTCAGCAGCCAGTTCTTACTCCTTATCTCACTCAAAATCTTGGCAGCATTGGACACAATTGATCACTCTTCCTGTCTGAAGCACTTCACTGAATTTCTGGAGAAAACACAGTATTTTCCTGGGCTCTTGTCCATGTCCTAGTCCCATGTTTGGGGGCACCTTTGTCACCCCTCTCTAAAAATTGGGATGTCCCACTACTTATTCTTCTTGCTTTTCTATTTCCAACCTATTCAGAATTCCTTAGGGGACCTCCCACAGGATCATGGTTTCAAGTGTCATTTTCCCATATGTTGACACCTCCCATTTTGATATCTTCAACTGGATTTCTCCTCTGAACTTGGGATTTGTGTCTCAAACTGCCACCCCCAAAATTAACAAATTTGCTTTGCTAATCACCATCTGAAAACAATTTGTTTAGTAACACAAAATCATTCAATTTACCTGGAAGCTAGTTAATTGGAATGCAAACGATCTCCAGCCCTGGAGAGGTAGGTTGAACATCAGAATTTTTCAGCCTTGTGGAGCTGGTTGCTGTACATATGCACCTCAATATTCAGACAGATGTTCCATGGGATTCCTCTGCAGATCTTTTAGTTTTTGGTGCTGGGGATCAAACTCATGACCATGTGTTTGCCAGGCAGAGGCTTATACCACTGAGCTAAATCCCCAGTCCTGCTTTGCAGATCTTTTTAGTTTTCTGCCTCAACAACTAGCTGCCTAGGTCTTCAATTTCTGTCTTTTCACTGTAGGAAAACTACAGGCTGTTTGTATATCCTTTTAAGGGTCTGCACACTGCCACAGGGAGAAAGCTGGGGCAACCATGGTGTTGTAGTCAGGGGTTGTGCCAGATTAGAATCAGGACATGGAGTTTATAATATTATTATTATGGTCACCCAGAGTTAACACAAGTTAATTCAAGAAATCTATCCACAACTCTAAAGACATACAATATTTAGCCAAGGGCCTGAATCCCATAGCAATGTCCCACATGACTCCAGATGAAGACCCAGAGCTCATGACAATGCCTCCCATGAGTCCAACTGGAGGTCGAGAGCCCACAAGAAGGACTCACCCAGTCCTTTTTATGGATCCGTACTGGAAAGGCCCAAAGGTCAGCGGTGGAAGCTAGAAAGTCTATGTCAGCAGGATGAAGGAGCTGTGCTGATAGCTTAAGGGTTCTATGCTGGAGCCAAGAAGTCACACTCACAACAAAGACCAGGGCTGTCCTGAAAAGCACCACAGCCATCCTCAGTGACATGGAGGCCCTGAGCTCCTCCAATGACAAGCACAGTCGAGTACATGTCAGGAAGCCAGTGTGACGAGTTCATCCTGGAGACCAATTGGCACATGTCTTCCTCTCCAGAGCCAGGAAGCAATGCTTGATGTGAGGGCTAGAGCTTCTCCAGAATTAACAGCTCAAATAGAAACTCATAGGAGAATTCAAAATGCCTCAATGCCCTCCCTTCTCCTTCTCCACGTCTCCACTTGTGCTGGCAACTTTCCTCAGGTGAAAGAAACATCTACACTCAGCAGCATGGAGATGTAATCCAGCTGATGTTAAGTTGACCACCAGTTTTTAATCCATAACACATGGAGATCAAATGACTTTGTTTCACTTCTTGTAAACAATATATAGTCTTGCACAGCCTGGATGTACAGTATCATAAAGCAATTATTTGATATATTTTGACCATTTTTCAGTTGTTTGCAGTGCTAAGGCTTTTTTAAAAATGAGACAGGGTCTCACTATGCAGTTTAGGCTGGCCTTGAGCTCACTTTGTAACCCAGGGCGGTCTCGAACTTACAACGATCCTCCTGCCTCAATTTCCTGAGTGCTGGGATTACAGGCATATGCCACTACACCTATCTAAGCATGTTTTATAGTTTACACTTCTATGACAGATATGAGAGCTGTTCTGAATTCTCTGCT
>PVJX010005475.1:0-33114 GCA_004027295.1 Dolichotis patagonum
ACAACAAGTGTTGGAGAGGCTGTGGGGAAAAAGAAAATCTGCAGCACTGATGGTAGGAGTGTAGACTGGTGCAACCACTGTGGATGTCAGTCTGGAGATTCCTCAAAAAGCTGGGTATGGCAGTCCCATTTGACCCAGCTATTCCACTTCTAGGCATATTTCCAGAAGAACTGAAAACATCATACCACAGTGATTTATGTGCACCCATGTTTATAGCAGCACAATTTGTAATAGCCAGATCTTGGAAACAATCTAAGTGCCCATCAACTGAGGAATGGATAAAAAAGTTGTGGCATTTTTATACAATGGAGTAGTACTCAGCTATAAAGAATGATCACATCGAGATATTTATAAATAAATTGACACGACTTGAGACCATTCTCTTAAGTGAAATAAACCAAACTCACAAGGGTAAATACCATATAGTCTCCCTAATATGAGATTTGATAAGAGTATATAAGACTTTATGGTAAGCATGTGTCCCCATCTCTTAGCTTCAAAGTCTTTCAAAGTTTTAAATCATCAGTTGGAATGGTGTTATCCTGTTTTGTTTGACTATATTGTACTTGATATGAATAGCTGTTCTAAAGAAAAAAAAATTATGACAGCTATTGCTGATTTAATATTATCCTTCTTAGAAGTCCTACCATGCTTTTTTTGTTCTACTACCATTGGTTCTATCTATCACATTGTGTCTTATTGGAATTTGAATATGTGTGATAGTTCAAACAAATTTTTTTCTTTTTTATCAAAATGAGATATTATAGTACCCATTGATCATTTTGTGTTATTTGGTTCAGAAAGCCCTGTAATTCTTTCACTCTATGCATGGCTTTATACTATTGTGTGTTGTTTGATATTATTGTATTTGAAACTATGCTCAACTATAGCAGAGTAAGAGATATGGTGTTAGCTACTGTTGATGTCCAGTTGACTTAATGTAAAGTACTGTGTTGCCTATGTTGTCCTGTTCTGATCTGCTCTGTACTGCCCCCTTCTGTTTTATTCTCTTTCCAATTAAAAAAAAAACAGTAATATGGACATCTATCTTACGCACTTAAACACACATGCAGTTATATCCTTTAGAGCATTTTCTTTTCATCCTTTACAGTAGCAATTACACATTTTGGGTTATATTACTCCTACAGTTCTTATTGCTTTTTACACTAGAGACACAATGTGATATTTATAAATATGATTCTTATTAATTTCACTAATGAGGATAGTATCAAGTTGTCTCCATTTCCCTACGAAGGCCTCAAGATCATCCTTTTTATAGCTGAGTAATATTCCATTGTGTAAAAATACCACAACTTTTTCATCCACTCTGCAGTTGATGGGCAACTTGGTTGTTTCCAAGATTCCAAATTGGGCTGCTATGAACATGGGTGCACATATATCACTGTGATATGAACTTTTCAGTTTTTCTCAGAAAATACCCAGGAGGGGAATAGCTGGGTTGAATGGAGCTTCCACTCCTAGTCTTCTGAGAATTCTCCATATTGATTTCCATAGTGGTTGCACCAGTCTGTACTCCCACCAACCGTGGAGCAATGTTCCTTTTTCCCTGGAGCCTCGCCAACATTTGTCATCAGTTGATTTCTTTATGGCAGCTGTTCTTTCCAGTGTGAGATGATATCTCAATGTTATTTTAATTTGCATTTCTCAAATGACCAGTGATGGTGAACATGTCTTCATGTATTTATTTGCCATTTGTATATCTTCATACGAGAACTGTGTGTTCATCTCAGATGCCCATTTTTGGAGAGGGTCTTTGAATTTGGGGGGCTTGATGTTTTTCAAATCTTTATATGTTCTTGATATAAGTCCTTTGTCTGAGGGGTTGCTGGTTAAAATTCTTTCTCATTCTGTTGGTTTTCTTCTACCTCTGATGGTGATTTTTTTTGAAGTGCAGAAACTTCAATAATATGAGATCCCAATTATTGATTCTCTGAAGTGTTTCCTATGCAGTTTGCATTTTGTTCATGAATTCTCTGCCTACACCTATGTCTCCAAGATTCCTACCTACCTTATCTTCTAGTAGATTTAGTGTTTCTGTTTTAATGTTTAGGTCTTTGATCCATTTAGACTTTAGTTTTGTGAATGGTGATAGGCACGGATCTAATTTCAGTCTTCTGCATGTGGAGAGTCAATTATTCCAACACCATTTATTAAAGAGGCTAGCCTTCCTCCAGTGAACATGTTTAGCCGCTTGTCAAATATCAGGTGGCTGAGTGTCTTTGTACCTATACTTGTATCTTTTAATCTGTTTCATTGATCCTCAGGTCTATTTCTTTGCCAATACCATGTTGATTTTATCACTGTGGCTTTGTAGTACAATTTCAAGTTAGGAATTGAGATGCCTCCTGCCTTGCCTTTATTGCCCAGAATTTCCTTTGCTAGTCTAGGTTTCTTCTGGTTCCAAATGAATTTTAGGAGTGTTTATTTCTACATCTGTGAGGTATGTCAATGGTATTTTGATTGGGATTGCATTAAATCTGTATAACAATTTTAGGAATATGGCCATTTTCAAAAATGTTGGTTCTTCCTAGCCAAGAGCATGGAACATCTTTCCATTTTCTAATATCCTTTACAATCTCCTTTTCTAGTGTAGTATAATTTTTAGTATATAGGTCTTTTACATTTTTAGTTAGGTTGATTCCTAAGAATTTAATTTTTTTAATTGTTATTGTGAAGGGTGATATTTCCTTAATCTCTCTCTCAGTGAGGTTCTTGTTTGTGTACAGGAATGCTATTGAATTTTGAGCATTGACATTGTATCCAGCTACACTGCTGAATATGTTTATTACTTCTAGTAGTCTTTTAATGGAGTTTTTTGGGTCTTCTATATGGAGTATCATGTCATCTGCAAATAGTGATAATTTAACTTTTTCCTTTCCTATCTATATTCTTTTTATTTCTTTCTTCTGTCTGATTTCCCTGGCTTGTGTTTCCAGAACTGTATTGAATCAGAGTGGTGATAGTAGACATCCTTGTCTTGTTCCTGATTTTAGAGTGAAAGCTTTCAAGTTTTGTCCATTTAGTATAATGTTGGCTGTTGGTTTGTCATAGATGGCCTTTATAAGGTTGAGGCAGACACCATGTCTTCCGAGTTTCTAAAGGGTTTTTATCATGAACATGTATTGGACCTTATCAAAAGGTTTTTCTGCATCTATTGAGATGACCATGTGGTTTTTGTTTTTGGCTCTGTTGATGTGGTGTATTACATTTATTGATTTATGTATGTTAAGCCTTCCCTGCATTCCTGGAATGAACCACATTTGGTCATGATGTATAATCTTCTTGATGATTTGCTGCATTCTATTTGCTAGTATTTTATTGAGAATCTTTGCATCTATGTTCATTAATGAGATTGGCCTGTAGTTCTCTTTGGATGGTTCTCTCTCTGGTTTTGGTATCAGAGTAATATTTGCCTCCAGGAATGAATTAGGGAGGATTGCTTTCTTTTCAATTTCATTGAAGAGTTTAAGGAGTATTGGCATCACGTCTTCTGTAAATTTCTTATAGAATTCAGCTGTGAATCCATCAGGACATGGGCTTTTCTTTGTTGGTAAATTTTTTATTATGTTTTCAATTTTAATAGCTGATATTGGGTTATTCAAAATTGCTATATCTTCTTGGTTGAGCTTTGGTAGTTCATATGTTTCTAGAAATCTGTCCATTTCCTCTGTGTTTTCCTCTCTATGTGGGTACAGACTTTCAAAGTATGTGTTCATGATCCTTTGAATTTCCATGGGATCTGTGGTAATTTCCCCATTTTCAGTCCTTATTGCATGAATTTAGGTTTTTTCTTTCTTTTTTCTTTATAAGGTTAGCTAGAGGTTTGACAATTTTGTTTATTCTCTCAAAAAACCAGGTTTTTGATTCATTAATTCTTTGTATTTTTTTTTAGTTTCAATTCCATTGATTTCTGCTCTAATCTTTACAATTTCCTCTCTTCTATAAGCTTTAGATTTAATTTGCTCTTCTTTTTCTAGAAGCTTCAGATGAAGCATTAGATTGTTTATTTGTGCTGGTTCTGTTTTCTTGATATGACAATTTATTGCTATATATTTCTCTCTTAAGACCGCTTTCATTGAATCCCACAGTTTACAATAGGTTGTTTCTGCATTTTCATTGAATTATAGGTATTGCTTTATTTCTTCTTTAATTTCATCTGTAGCCCACTGGTTGTTCAAAAGGTTGCTATTTAATTTCCATGTATTTATGCAGGTTTTGTAATTTCTTTTGCCATTAATTTCCCTTTTCAGTGTGCTATGGTCAGATAGTATGCATGAGACAATCTCAATACCTTTGCGTTTACTTAAGAATGCTTTATGGGATAATATATGGTCTATTTTGGAGAATGTCCCATGGACAGCTGAGAAGAATGTATTTTCTGATGTGATTGGGTGGAACACTCTGTAAACATCTACTAAGTCCAATTGCTCGCAGGTATGATTCAGTTCTATTATTTCTTTGCTGTTTTTTTTGTCTAGTTGATCTATCGCTTTGTGACAGTGGGCTGTTAAGGTCACCTGTAATAATTGTGTTCTTGTGTATTTGGTTTTTAATGTCCTTTAGTATCTGTCATATATAGTCGGGTGCTCCTGTGTTTGGAGCATATATATTTATAATTGTTAGATCTTCATCTTGAATTTTTCCAGTTATGAGTATGTAGTGACCTTCTTTGTCTCTTTTAATCATTTTTGGTTTGAAGTTTACATTGTCTGCAAATAGAATAGTTATCCCTGCTTTTTACTGGGTTCCTGTTGCATGGAGTACTACTTTCCATCCTTTGACTTTTAATCTATGAGTTTCTTTTTGAGTCAGATGCATTTCTTGTATACAGCATATTGTGGGATCCTGTTTCTTGATCCATTCCGTCAACCTGTTTCTTTTGATATGTGAATTGAGCCCATTTACATTTATGGATATCACTGATATATACTGGCTTGACTTTGCCATGTTGTGTTCCTATTGTTAGTTTTGTGCTTTTCTCCCTTGTTTACTTTGTTGCCCAGCCTGGTGATTTCTTTCTGTTGTTGTTCTGGAGATTGTGGTCATTTTTATCTCTATCTGGGATGTCCTTCAGCACTCCTTCTAAGGTTGGTTTGGTGGATATGAATTGCTTTAGTTGTTCTTTGTCATGGAAATACCTTGTTCCTCCATTAAATTGGAAAGACAGTTTTTCTGACTACATCAGTCTGGGTTGAAAGTTGTTTTCTTTTAGGGTTTGAAATACTTCACTCCAAGCTCATCTTAACCTGAATGTTTGTGCTGAGAAGTCTGCTATGATTCTCATAGGCTTTCCTTGATAGGTGAATTGTGTCTTTTCTCTAACAGCTCTTAGTATTCTGTTTTTAGGCTGTGTGTCTGAGATCTTAATTATCATATGTCTGGGTGTAGGTTTATGTTGGTTAGGACTGTGTGGCATTCTATATGCTTCACTTGTTTGTATATCCAATTTTCCTGCCATGTTTGGGAAATTTGCTGCCATTATTTCTGTGAACAGCTTAGCTATATCTTTTGCATTGTCTCCTGCCTCCTCACTAATGCCTATTACTCTGACATTGTTTCTCCTGGCATCATCTTGCAGCTGTTGGATTGTCATTTCATGCTGCTTTGTTGTTTTTCTGAGTTCTACCCTTTCAAGGTCACTATCTGGGATCCTGTCTTCAAGGTCCGAAATTCTATCCTCAACTTCATTTAAGCGGCTTTGCAGGCTTTCAATGCAATTTGTTGTTTCTTGCATATCTCTTTCAATTTGTTTTGTAGATTCTGCTTGTTTTCTGCATTGTTCATTCAAAGTTTCAATCAATTTCCCATGCTCCTGTAGTTTCTAATCTATTTCTTCTCTAGCTATGTTGAGCAGCTCATTTACTAAGATTGTTACTTTTGTCTTTACATAAGACATTATTTCTAATTTTAGTTCCTCTATAGCCTAATGGATTTGTTTCTTTACCTCATTTTCTATCTTTTCAGAGATTTCTGGTGTATGAATTTTAGGGTCCTCTATTTCATTATCGCCTGCACTTGCCCCTGATGGACTAGATGTTCAGGATTGCATTTTGCCTTTTTGTGTAGTCATTTTCACCTTTTGGGTGAATTTCTGGTCTTTCTATTCCAACAGTCACAACTTTCTCCAGTGTATGTTTCAGGGTTCTACTGTGTGGTTGATGTTTGTCAAATTGCTGTGTACCACAATGAAGAGGAGATCTAGTCTCCTGAATTCCTCCTACTGTTACTGTTGTGTGAGTCCTATATTTTTTCTGGGCTAACTCACCCAGAAGCATTGATGTAGGGCAACTCTTAGTTCCTGCTGTTGTTATATCTTCAGGTTGTTGCAGGTTACTAGGTCTCCCTGGTTATAGTGTTTGTGTCAGCTGAGGCCCTACTGTGTCACTGGGGGTCTCATAAGTTGTTTTAATTTCCTCTAAGTTGGGGTGGGGTGATATTGGTGCACCCCTCAACCTGTCTGATGTTCTCTGTGTGTGGGAGGGGGTTACCCACTCTCTTGCCAGGTTAGCCAAGGTCTTACACTTGGAGGGAGTTTCACTTCCACTCCTATTTTCCCACTGCAGACCTCTATTTTATGGGGAAACTCACCACACTGACTGAAGCCTGATGAGGTCTTCTGTTTGGGTGAGGTGTTCCTGAGCCTCTCATCAAGCCAGCATGGTAGTCCACTGTAGTCCAATGTTCCTGGTGGAAGAGCAGGTCCAGAATATGTGGGCCCAGGCAGCTCAGGTCTGTAGCAGGCTTCCTAGATGTTCCTGGAGGAGGGGGGCCCAACAGCAGCAGTCCCAGGCACTTCAGGCCCTCTGCCACTGGTCCACACAATGTTCCCTGTGGGCAAAGGGTGGGCCTAGCACTCCTGAGTTCTGGGCTCTCAGCAGGTCCCCGAGATGTTCCCAGGAACAGCCCTGGCTGAGTTGCCAGTCCCTATGGTGTTCCTTGTGAGCAAAGGGAGGGCCTACCAGTCCCGAACAGCCCAGGCCAAACTGCTGGGCTCTGCGATGTTCCCTCAAGATTAGGTTTTATAGACAAAATTTTAAAATAAAATAGGTCTTAAACACAGTTTTAGGTGAGTCTTGAAAAATACCTTATAGATTATTCTACCTAAGGAAAAAGGAGATAACATTTATTAATTACTTTATGCCAAGTATTGTATTTTCACTTTTCTTTATTCTGTCTCATGAAACTTGCTATTATTCTTTATGCGTTTAAAAATGAAAGTACTCATCTGTTAAGAATTTTGTCTTGTGTCATGCAAAAGAAACCCAGTCAAGCTAATTTCAAGATCATATTTTTTCTCCTTGGATAATATGAAACATTGATATAAACCTTTATTTATGCTCATAAGATTTATGAGAAAATGCTCTTGTTTTTTTGAGGTTACAGTTGTAACAAAAAAAGGTTTAATAACTTTCAAATAGGTCTTCCTGTCTTAAGTATGAAGACAACAAGTTTGTTAATAAAATGATATATTTGGATAGTGCAAAGAGTTTTGAAAACATAAATTTATATTTTTATCTCAATTAATTATGTAGAATTGCACATATATTTGCCAAAGTTCTTACTGGAATTTTGCTTTATTTCTCTGAAATAAACAACATTCATTTTTACTTTCCAATTTTTTTAAGTTTGTCTTAAAGTAATGTTAGTATGTATTTTACCTTTTTGCTTAAAAGTGTATCTCCTACTTCTAAATTGACATAAACTTTTTAGTTACAAAATTTGTTAAATTTCCCAAAGTATTCAATATGACTTTCTAGAGCTAAATTTATTTCTACTTACATTACTTTGAATAATTAGGTTACATTGTGTAATTGTAACTAAAACTGCTTAAGAAATAGCTACAACCCAACTAATGGGAGCAGAGATCTACTGAGTATAGGGTATACTATTTCTCAATCTAGATTATCTGTTAGAAGCTGTAGAGAATATTTACTACATCCCCAGGCAAGTAAACTTGCTATTCACTACAGAAAAAACTGATTTTGAAGGAAAAATTTAGGAACAGATCAGCAGGAAGATGATACTATACTATGAAACTGATGTACAGTTATCAACTTAGAAATCAGCAGAAGCTGTCTCCCCAGGATTAAAAATCAAAATTTTTACAGAAGCATATAGAAGTTAATTTAGGAAAAGTTTGCATCCAATTCCTCAAGCTCTCTTTTATTTTCTTTAACCTAATAGAATCAGAGATACAGGCAAAGAGATTGAACAGACGAATATTGAAAATAAGCTGATGTAGCCAATTTATTACATCATGGCCCAGGGGTTTTAAGGGACCCAAGAGAGCTAAAAGCTTCAGAATTATTGATCATGGCCCTTGAAGAAGCTAATGCATTTTAATCCAGTCTGGCCATTAGCAAACAAATGGAATCCTACTCAAACACATTTCAATTTTTCCATGCTTATCAGGAAAACTGGACTACATGATTTGGCCTTCAAGGTAATAGAATAAATAAAAATCCGTAAGTGTTCTAAATGTACTCTATTTCTCCCACTTACAAAGAATTTATTCTTCAGTTGTGTTGCTGCATTTTGATACTGCCTTCCAGTTCCCAGAAAGAATAGCCAAAATTGCAAAGGCTAAATGCATAATACCAAAGAATGAAAATATGTCAGTAATATGAAAGAGATTACCGTATTTCTCAAATTTTTATATTGGATGAAGAACTTATTGAAAAGGCCCTTTGCCTTTTTTACTATAACTTAAGTCACTGTGGTACATTCTAGCCTTCTCAGGAGCCTATAATATATAACAAATATTTAATGACACATTGAATTTCCAGAGGATTGATGCTGAAGTTCTGGTATATCAACAGAACTTTAGGGAGTTTTTGATACCACCTGCAAAGACAGCTGTCACAGCAGCTGCTAAAGCTTTCATACTTGGCTGCTTATTATTTGAAAGGGCAGGGAGGGCCTTGCTCACATGACATATTCACACATAGTGGACACTGTCATTACCTAAATTTCTGTCTAAAAATCCTTTTAATTTTGTACCCAGTGCTATAAATTTTTCTATGCCAAAATTTACTCAAGATTTAATGACATCTGAGATTATTTGTCACCTGATTCTATTTGTGAATGGTAAATCCATCATCACTGCATCATTCTTCAACATCTTTAGACAAACCAAATTTATCACTTTAATCATATAATTGACCCAGGAGCAGAACACGCATGAGTTGAATCTCAGTGCACAAGGAAGATTTTCAATGTTGCTCCCAGCCAGTAGGACCATTCCCAGTATCCCAAATCACCAGAGGATGCACTGGAGGTCCCAGTGGAGCTAATTGGGCCATATACAGCAACCTCCAAATGGCTAGCAGTTGCCTGCAGTCTACCCCAGGAGCCAAAAGTAGGCCAGGTCATTCCCAGCACATAGGGGAAGCTTTGGAACATAGCTGAAAACCCAGAAATAGGGGCTGGGGATTTAGCTCAGTGGCATAAGCGCCTTCCTGGCAAGCACAAGGTCATGAGTTGGATCTGCAGTGCCACACACACACAAAAAAAAAAAAAAAAACCTGGAAATATAGGAAAATGACAAAGCAAAAGATCAAAATGCAATCTCAAACTTCCAGCCCAATCCAAGCAAACCTAAGAGACATGGGCAGAGAAGAAAATATAAGCCATACACCTGAAATTCCTAAAATGATAACAACTGAAGAAAAAAAAAAAACTCCAGGAAGCTATTAAAAAAAACTCATATCAAAAATAATCTCCTAGGGAAAAGAAGAAATGATAAATGTAATGAAAGAAATGCTGAACACATCTAAAGAAGACATAGTTTAAAAATTAGAGGAACAAAGCAAACAGATAGAATCCCCGAATGAACAACATAAGAAACAAGCAGAACGCATGAAGCAGATTCAAAGAGATATACAGGAAATCAAAAATTCCATCAAAAGTTGGCAAAACCACCTCAAGAAAGTGAAGATAGAATTTCAGACCGCAAAAATAAGATTGCGGCTAGTGAACAAGAAAGGAAAGATCTTTAAAAAATAACAAGGAATCAGGAAATAATTCAACAGCTGCAAGATGACACAGAGAAAAACAACATAAGATTGATAGGTATAAACAAAAAATAAGGTGACAACACAAATGATATCAAGAGGCTATTTACAGAGGTAATAGCTGAAAACTTCCCAAACATGAGAATGGAAACTGACATTAGGATAAGTGAAGAATATAGAACTTCAAATAGCCATAACCAAAATAAAACTACACCCAGACATATAATAATCAGCATCCCTGAAATCAAGTGTGATAACAGAATATTAAAAGCTGCTAGAGAGAAGAGACTGATCACCTATAAAGGATAGCCCATCAGAATCACAGCATACATCTCAACAAAAACAATGAAGTCAAGAAGAGCATGGAGTGAAGTACTTCAGATCCTGATGTACCCTGCAAAACTGTCCTTCAAAGTGGATGGAGAAATAAAATATTTCCATGAAAAAGAAGAGCAGAACAACATCCTGACCACCAAACCAACCCTGCAAAGATGACTGAAAAACATTCTAGATAGACATAGGAAAACACCACTAAGCAAGGCAAACAAACAGAGTGGAAACGTAAAGAGTCAACAGCAGAAAGATAACATGTCAAAAGTAAACCAGTATATATCAGTTATAACCATTAATGTAAATGGCCTCAATTTACCAATTAAAAGAAACAGACTGGAAGAATGGATCAAAAAACAACATCCCACCCTATTCTGTCTACAAGAAACCCATTTAACCCAAAAGGAAACTCATAGACTGAAAGTCAAGGGATAGAAAATAATACTCCATGCAACAGGAAACCCCACACCAAAAAAGCAGGGGTAGTTATTCTGTTTGCAGACATTGTGAACTTCAAACCAAGAATGATCCAAAGAGATAAAGAAGGTCACTACATTGTAGTTAGGGAAGAATGTCAAGAGGAAGAGATAACAATCTCAAATATCTATGCACCAAATTCAGGAGTACCCAGCTATATGAAACAAATATTAACAGAAATGAAAAATAAAATAAGTAATAACACAATTATAACAGGAGACATTAACATGCCACTGACACAAAGGGATAGATCAACTAAACAGAAAATCAGCAAAGAAATTACAGAACTGAATCACACCTGTGAACAAATGGACTTGGTGGACATATACAGAGTGTTCCACCCCAGAACATCAGAATATGCACTTTTCTCAGCAGCACATGGAACATTCTCTAAAACAGGCCATATACTAGCACCCAGAACATGCTTAAGTAAATGCAAAAGAATTGACATTATCCCATGCATGTTATTGGATCATATCACCATGAAACCAGAAATTAACAACAAAAGAAACTGGAAAAACCTCACAAACACATGGAAATTGAATAATACACTCTTGAGCAATCAGTGGGTCACAGAGGAAATTAAATAATAAATTAAACAATATCTACAAGCAAATGAAAATACATCTTACTGGAACCTGTGGGATACAACGAAAGCAGTCCTCAGAGGAAAATTTATTGTGGTGAATTCCCACATCAGGAAAACCAAACGAAACAAATAAACAACCTGGTGTTACACCTCAAACAGCTAGAAAAAGGAGAGCAAGTCAAACTCAAAGCCAAAAGAAGGGAGGAAATTATAATGGTCAGAGCAGAAATCAATGCAATAGAGACTAAGAAAACAATACATAGAATCAATGGATCAAAGTGTTGGTTCTTTGAAAGAATAAATAAAATTGATAAGCCCCTAGCCAACCTTATTAAAAGCAGAAAGAAAAAAAACCTCAAATTCATGCAAAAAGGAATGAAAAGGGAGAAATCACTATAGACACTGTGGAAATACAGAAGATCATCAATACCTATTTCAAAAACCTCTACTGTCATAAGTTTGACAACACAGAAGAAATGAACAGATTCCTAGAAACATATGAATTACCAAAGCTGGATCACGAAGTTGTAAAACTGCTGAATATCTCAATTTCAGTTAACAAAATTGAAAATGTAATTAAATCCTGACCAACAAAGAAAATCCCAGGTCCAGATGGATTCACTGCAGAATTCTATAAGAAATTCAAAGATTAATGCCAACACTCCTCAAAATTTTCAATGAAATTGAAAAGGAAGCAATTCTCCCTAACTCATTCCTGGAAGTAAATATTACTCTACTACCAAAACCTGAGAAAAAAACAAAAAAGAGAATGACAGGCCAATCTCCCCAATGGCCATAGATGCAAAAATTCTGAATAAAATTTTGGCAAACAGAATGCAGCAAATCATCAAGAAGATTATTCACCATGACCAAGTGGGATTCATCCCAGGAATGCAGGGATGGTTCAACATGCATATTTTCAATAAATGTAATCCACCATATCAACAGAGCCAAAATTAAGAACCACATGATCATTTCTATAGCTGCAGAAAAAGCTTTTGATAAGATCCAACACTTTTTCATGATAAGAACCTTACAGAGAATCAGAATACATGGTCTTTACTTCAATATGAGAAAAGCCATCTGTGACAAGCTAACAACCAGCATCATATTAAATGACCAAAAACTGAAAGCCTTTACCCTAAAATCAGGAACAACACAAGGCTGTCCATTATCATCACTCCTATTCAATACAGTATTGGAAATACTAGCCAGACCAAGTAGACAAGAGAGAAAAATAAAAGGAAAAATGATAGGAAAACAAGAATTCAAATTATCATTATTTGCAGATGACATACTTAGGAATTTGCAGATGGAATACTTAGGAATTAATCAATCAAAAGAAGTAAAAGATCAGTCAGGGAAAATTTGAATACCCTGAAAAAGAAACTGAAGAGGATCTCAGAAAATGGAAAGACATCCCTTGTTCATGGATAGGAAGATTAAATGTTGTGAAAATGGTCATTCTTCCAACATTGTTATACAGATTTAATGCAATCCCAATCAAAATACCACTAGCAAACCTCACAGATCTAGAGAAATCACTCCTAAAGTTCATCTGGAACCAGAAGAGACCTAAAATAGCAAAGGCAATTCTAAGCAGCAAAGGCAAGGCAGGAGGAATCACAATCCCTGATTTGAAATTATACTACAAAGCTACTGTTATAAAATCAGCATGGTACTGGAATAAAAACAGACCTGAAGATCAATGGAACAGATTATTAGATACAACTACAACTACAAACACACTTAGCCACCTTATCTTTGATAAAAGGGCCAAACATGTCCACTGGAAGAATGATAGTCTCTTTAATAAATGGTGCTGGAAGAATTGGCTCTCCATATGCTGGAAACTAAAATTAGAGCCATGCCTGTCACCATGTACTAAAGTCTAAATGGATCAAAGATTTACATATTGAAACAGAAACACTAAATCTGTTGGAAGACAAAGTAGGCAGAAATCTTGAAGACATAGGGGTAGGTAGACAATTGACGAACAAGAATCAAACCACACACGAAATACTTCACAGAATGAATAACTGGGGTCACATCCTATGAAAGAGTTTTTGCATGTTGAAAGAAATCTCCAGAATAGAGAAAAGAAAATCCACAAATTGGGGGAAAAAATCTTAGTGAACTGTCCCTCAGACAAAGGACTTCTGTCTAGAAAATATAAAGAATTTTTAATCCCCAAAATTCAAAGACGCAATCCAAAAATGGGCATCTGAGATGAATACATAGTTCTAAGATGAAGAAACACAAATGACAAATAAATACTTGAAAAAATGCTCAGCATCACTGGTCATTAGAGAAATGCAAATTAAAACAGCACTGAGGTTCCATCTCACACCAGAAAGAATAGCCAAGATAAAGAAAACTACCAACAATAAATGCTGGAAAGGCTTTGGGGAAAAAGGAACTCTTCTGCACTGTTGGTGGGAGTGTAGACTGGTGCAACCACTGTGGAGGTCAGTCTGGAGGTTCCTCAAAAATCTGGGTTGGGAAGTCCCATTTGACCCAGCTATCCCACTTCTGGGCATATACCCAGAAGAACTGAAAACATCATACCACAGTGATATACGTGCACCATGTTTATAGAAGCACAATTTGTAATAGCCAGATCTTGGAAACAACCTAAATGCCCACCAATTGAGGAATGGATAAATGATGTGGTATTTTTATACAATGGAGTACTACTCAGCTACAAAGAATGATCACATTGAGATATTTATAAATAAATGGATGCAACTCAAGACCATACTCATAAGTAAAATAAATCAAACTCACATGTGTAAATACTGGATAGTCTCCCTAGTGTAAGATATGGTAAGAGTACATAAGATACAAAAATCTCAATAAATATAGCAAAAGGATAAGAATCTGCTTAAAGCGGAAAAAATAATATCTCAGGGAAAATAAGGAAAAAGAAAAAGGAAGGGAAAAGAAAAAAATATCTAAAATTATATAAACACACTTAGGATAGCTAAGGTGATTGTACTACAAATTCTGTAAGTTCTTGGCACAACATAGTTAACATTCATAGGATCAGAACAATTGTGCATATTATTTTATGGCGATCTGAGAAACTCTTGAAGATCATTATGTAAAATAACAACCCTAGTTATGCTCCTACGACCTTGTTTTGAAGGCCTGTATTGTCAGTATTTTGGGTTCTTTGTTATTGTTATTTATTTGTTTTTTTTTTTGTTTTGTGTTTTTCTAGGAATGTGGTTCATTTGTTTTGTTTTGTTTTGTTTTTCCCTCTAATACAGAAAGGATAAGTATACATGTAGAGACTCATACATGTGTAGAACTTCTCCTAAACTGGTTGTGAGAATAAATTATGTAATATATGATGAAATAAACAGCTACTTTGCATAAAATGAGACACTATGGTACCCAGTGCTGATGCTGTAGCATCATGCTGTGAAATCCAGCAATACTATTATTCTTTGCTCAGAGTGATTTTAGTCTGTTTTGTATTATTTAATTTCAACATACATGAAGGTATAGACAGCTATTTTGAAGAGAACCAGAGACATGATGGTAGCCATTGTTGATTTCCCTATTGTCTGGTTTTGAAGACCTAAAATGCCTTCATCATTCTGTTCTGATCAGTTTGATACTATTTTGTTTTGTATGAATTCATTGTGTGTGAAGATATGGACGACTATTTAGAAGAAAACAAGAGACAATATGATAGACAGTGATGATCCCTTATTACCTTGCTTTAAAATCTGTCTCTCTTACATTGTTTTCTTCTGATCTGCTTTGTTCTGTTTTATTCTGTTTAGTTTTATCCTCTTCAAAATAAAATTTTTAAAAAATCATATAATTGGTACTGTAATGAATCAATTAAACATGAGATTTGACAGGTTGATTATGGATATTGTTTATGGTGGACAAAATAATACCCTTTTCCCTGAAAATATCCACATTATTTTCCTTGAATCTATGAATATGTGTAATTATCGGACAAGACAAATTAAAGATCCAGATTGTATTATTTCTGTGAATCAACTAACATTAAAACAGATTATCTTTGACCTAAGGTAGCCACAAGTGTCACTAAAACTAAAGAGAAAACATAGTCCATGGCAGAGTGTTGCAGTGAGGGAAATACACGGCCTGAAGCAGGAGGTCCAGCAGTCTCACAAACAGAAAACACAGGGAATTGAATTTCCTCCAGGTTTCAGAAGAAACACAGAACTATCAATATCTTCATTTTAGACGCATGCACACTGTGTTGGGCTTGAAACCTGCAGAACTGCAAGATATTAAGACTCTCATTGTTTAAGTCACAAAGAAATATTCAAGAGGAGGTCAACAGTAACTTTAAAGTACCATGAAAACAATTTTAAGTGTTTCTGTTTGACACTTCACCATACTGCGCTCACAGGAAATCTCTCTTGTCTTGAACTAAAACAAACTCAAAACTGCAAATAAAGAGCCACAGTTAATTTTAACATGACTCTACTTGGAGAAACTGGGGAGAAGGAGCCAAAGTATGACAAAGCTGATTCTGGCTTAGTTTTTTTCAAATATATTTTGCCAACAAAATATTTAATTTATTCTGTTATGATATTCTTAGTTAGGTTTGTAGACTTCAGTGTCTTCTGTATGTTTTTTGGTACTGGGGACATCACACTTGCCAGGCAGGCGTAATGCCACTGAGCTATATCCCAAGCCGAAACTTCAGTGCCTTTCTATAATAATTTTGTTTATTTTAATGAGAGAAAGATAAAAATATCAATAAAACAGAGTTTCAAAACAGGTTAGTAGGAGAGGTACAATAATTAATACATTACGTATTGTCCCTGCTATCAGGGACCTAGCCTAGATGCCCAGTCTCCCAAATGAGTGTATGGCGAAGGTTTAACTAAATGAGCTAAGTGGTATGGTTTTTAGGGCTCCAGGAGAATCAAAATCCTCTACAGAGTTTGGGGACTTTGGTGGCAAAGACAGGGGATGCCTCTGGGCAGCCTGCATTTGTTATTTTTTTTTTTTTTTCAAAAAACACAGGAAACTGAAGAGACCTTGGGAGTGTTTCAAGGACTTTGTAAATAACAAATTATATTAACAAAGAGAAACACCTTAGGAGAAGATCTCCATGTTGCATTTCACTACGGGGTTGGGGGTGAAATGCCTGCAGCTACAATCTTTATTTAGTTAATTGCAGTTGGAACCAGGTGTCCTCAGCCACTATCTTATCTTGCCCCGGCCATACAGCAGCCCTCCATGTGTGTTCAATTTCCAGTTTCAAAGGCTCCCAACAGTCTGCATAGTAGTTATTCAAAGTATAAGATATAGGCATAATATTTTGTTCAAACAATATTAACACTAACCTTTCTTTTCAATGAACTAAGAGAAACTAGCTGTATGACTATCTTAACTATCTTGTATATACCTATATTTTTTCTTTTCCCTTTCTTTCTTTTTCGTTTTTCCCCACCACAGTTTGCCTTCTCTTTTGAACAGTTTCTTCCCAATATGTATTGCACATTTTGGATCTTAGTTAGTTGTTCAGTCAATTTTTAAATGTACCAAAACATTCCATTAATAATGAATAAACATACTATGACAGTAATAATAGTAACATCCATTTGCGTGCCTTGTGACTGTTATTTAATTAACAAACAATAGCACTAAGTGCTTGCCTTGTGTTGTGTGTTTTATAAACATTAATTCATTTAGTTCCCATAACAAATTTATGAACACGGTGTTATTATTTATCCCAATTTATAATTAAGGAATTCTAGATAATGATAGGTTAAGACACCCAAGATTCACCAACAGCCAATTGGTGCAACCAAGATTTAGACCGTCTTGCTCTGAATCCTGTGTTCCCTGATATTTTTATTCCACCCAGACAGCACTTGGTTCTTATGGCAGCTGACTTTGCACATTATACATGGTAATTTTGCCAGTTATTTGGTGAGTATATAATATAGTTACTCAAATAAGAGTTTATGAACAACTACAGTGTTGGCCTCCTCCTAGAATGTTTTGTTTGTGCTAAAGGATATTGCCAGCAATTGATTACAGGAGCTTGCGGAGAGCAGGGGACCACAACACAACTACCTGAATACCTGGCTAGTGTAGACAGGGAGCAGGGCCAAGCCAACATTTGTCCTCCAACAATGCAAAACTAAACACTGATTTGCAAATCCAGTGCACTGTGATTATCAATGACAAGAGATAAGAATTTTAATGCCACTGGCATCTGCAAAGAATTGGTCTTTTCTTTACAAAGACTGAAAATTATTAGTGTTTTAAAAATGAATTTATATTGCTTGCTTTGATTATGGCCTGATAAATCACAGAACTATCAGAAGCCTGATTCCTTTTAAAATGCAGGTTATTCCACTGTGTTCTCTCTTTCCTATAATCTCTTTATGATCAAATGCAGAATATTTCTGTCTGCAATTTTCTGTGTAATTCTTATCCTCATTTTAGCTATTAAATTGGTCTCCATTTCAACAACAGCTGAGCTCACACTCGATCTCTGGCTACCGATGACTATGTATAGCAATAAGCTTGAATTATTTCTACCATATGTGTTTAATGCAACACAATATTTTAAACATGTTTCATGGAGGTCATATTTGCAGAAGAGCAAAATCAGAGTTAGCAGTAAAATTGTGAGCAGAAATTAAAATCATAAAAACATATTTTAAGATCCAAGAGTTGCTACAGTTTACAGCACATACATATTTCCTATAATTTCTAAGGAAATTCAGGTACTGTTTGAAAATAATTCTCAAACTGAAAAGAAAGCATTCAACACTGATCCTCATGAAACACAAATAAACATTTTGAATATAAATCTGATCAAGCCAATTATGCTTTGAGGTACACGTTTCTTTGCATTTAACTGATTCAGTTGTTAGAAACAATTTCCTCAGGCAAGCAAAATACAGTTTGCTTCCTCCAAAACTGTTAGCAACCTATAACAACGAACATACAATTTAAGACCATTTAGTAATATGGCTCTATTATCCAAATATAAATGAATAATCTTACAGTAAATTTTTGTTAAAGACATGTTTTGTTTAGTTGATGTAATTCACTTTCAGTTAATTCATGTTTTATTTTCATGAAATGTTTATGTGTGGAATAGGTTGAATGAAGCACAAAAATATATGCAGAAGATCCATGTACACTCAACACTGCAGGCCACCTCAGATATTCAAAAGAGTTTGTGAATTGAAATTTACTGACTGCACTTATGCCTATTACTAGTATTTTAAACATCTAGTTTTATGATTTGTGCATCATTGTAACCTGCACGGCCAGTGTCTAGACTCACAACAGCCACACCAAGAGCTGTGTTCAAATAATATCTCAGTTCTACTAAGACAGAAATTGTGGCTCGGGTGAGTAAGTGCATTGTCCAAGCTGGTGCATGACTCTTCTGTATTCTTGTTACAAGTCCCAGGCTCTGCCCATCAAGCTTACAGCCACCTCTGTATAATCTTCCATCTAACAGAACTTGGGAACCATTCTCAGTCCTAGATATCCCCTGAAGGAAGTATGTGTATTTGTTGTTGCATACATAATTTGAGAAGGGCCAGTTTTGTCCATTCCCGAGACTAAACGAAGGCAAATAGGCTGAGAACGCTTCAGTAACTCGTTGTCTCACCATTCATAAATTCCCTGCACACACTTGATTTTAATTCTCTCCTCACAGTAGTCCAGCAGTCCTGAGAGACAGTAATTATGCACGTTCCATAATAGAGGTGAACCTCGGGGCTTAGGACTTCAGGTAAATGACCTGTGCAAAGGGATTAAACCAGAAAGCAGAAAGAGGAGTTAGGACAGGAGCCAGGACATAATGAACAAAGTGTTCCTCAGTTGTCAGCAGGCTTGAGGAACTTCCTAGTCATAAGTTCTCAAATGATCCCATATATCCAGATTTAAAATATGAATATGAAACTCCATTCCAAATTCAAATGTAGAAAATTCATTTTAAAACATCATCCACTATTTCCACTCAACTTTATCAGTATAGCTTGTAATATGTACAAAACAATGAGCTATTGGCAAGGTAGTGTCTTTTGAGGGTACAAATCCACTTCATCTGAGTTAAACAAGCTTATTGATAAATTTGTTTCATTCTCCAGATTGAGATATTAGAAAATGAACAAGGATGTGAAAATAAACTTACATGCTGACTTTCTTTCAAAATAAAGTAAGTGGCTGGGGATATAGCTCAGTGGTATAGCGCTTGCCTGGCAAGTGCTGGGTCATGAGTTCAATTCCCAGTACTAAAAAATACAGTAATTGTTGTTAAGTAGAATAAAAAGCAGAACTATCATCTCTCCATTTTCACAGCAAAAATGCTTTGCTAACAAAAGTAATCCTGAAGGATTTCTGTCAGGACACTTCCCGAGGTTTTCAGCATGTTTTCCTTTTTTAAACAATGTCACCTGTTGGTGGGGCATTTTGCCTTTTACCAGAGTCTGAATACTCTTGCTACTGGTTCTCCTGCAGCAAGCAGGGAGCAGCATAGCTGTGGTGACCCTGGCCCACTGGACAGGGAAGTCTCAGAGGTATCATCAGATCTTTCTCCATTTCGTTGGGCAAAAGAAGGGAAATTCTGATAGACCTTTAAAAAGAAAATTTCTTTTAAAAGTAACATGTTTCTTTAACTCTTCCTCAATATTCTGTCTCAGCATATGGCACAAAAATTTCACTAAGACCACCCTAGCCCTGTGACATATTATTCTATATTTATCTGAAACCAAGAAAAAATCCATGAGCAACAATAACAATATCAGAAACTCAACTAGTATTCTGCTGGGGGTAACAGGTTTCTAGCTCATAACTCTTATAAAACATAAAAAAGAAACCTGTAATGCTTATGATAGATGAATCAGATATTTGAATACTGATTACTTCGAAGTGGAAAACCACAAATAATCACTTGAGTTACTTTCCATTATTCTATGTAAAATGGTAAAAATAATTAGTTTTGGCATAGGCAATTTAATTGAAATTTCCCAATAATTGCTCTCTTAACTAGTAAGTTATATGACTATTCATAAGTACCCAGCATTGAAATTTTATCAAAATGATCATTTTTTTCAAGTGGAACACCTCAGTGCTACAAACATCCACTGCATTGAGTGACTATGAAGGTTATGGTTACTGAGTAAAACAAATTTACGGTCAATAAAGTGTATTAGTCAGTTTCTTTATGTGAGAATAAAAATATTTCACTCCGAAGTTGATTGTGGGTATTGAATAGGTTCATGCATCTTAACTCCTATTATAGGCACCTTGCACTAAACTCTTAGCTATCATATAATATCCATTTGTAAGAGAATAAGCAAAGAAAGGGTGCTGAACATTTAACAATTGCATGACTTCAGGCCGAAGAAGCTAGCTGATTTTCAGTTATAAAATAGCCGTGCAGTATGCTTTCACAGATTCCGTTACAGTCCTCAGTCTCTTGCCTCTCAGCTTCAAATTCATTCTTCGGTATGTGCTTGGTGTTAATGAATGAGATTCCCTTGACCATCTCTCCTTAACAGTGAACCCAGTGCTAATCTTCTCTGTAGAGTGCCAAGGGGTGACTTTCATGGGAGGAGGAGATGGTTACTTTAGGCTGCTGTACCGCAGGAGGTCAGTAGTGTGGTAAAATGACAATTTGTGTCTTGGGTGTGGTGGCGCATTTCTGTAATCCCAGCACTCTGGAGGCTGAGGCAGGTAGATCCTGGCAAGTTCAAGACCAGGGGTATAAAGTGAGCTCAAGGCCAGCCTGAACTGCATTGGTTCAGGGAGCAGCAGGCTCCCTGTGTTTTTGTGTTTGTTTGTTTTTGTGTTTGTAAACAAACAAATAAACACAAAATAACAACTTGTGAGAGGCCCTGCCATGTGCCCTGATGGTACAGTCCCTCAGCCTCCTCTTAGTGCCAGCTCAGCCCAGTAGCCCCCTTCCCACAGCCCCAAGTGTGCACACTACACTCTCTTTATCTCCAGTGTACACTTCCTTCTCCACATCTCACCAGCAGCAGCCTTCCCACACCCGAAGGCAGGGCTTCTTCCTGCATAGTGACTGGTGGAGTCTCGGTCTGGGCAAACCCATGCATTTCCCTACCACATCTTCTCCAGCTTCCAACAAGGTCTGAACCAAAGCCGTAGAAAGGTGCTCTGCCAGGTTTGCTGTTCACCAATTGCTCACCATCAGGTCTAATACGCCTTTTACCTTTCTCATTGCATCTTATACTCTCATTAGTTGCCCCGTCATTCTTTATAATCAACCTCCTTGTGTTAGAAATGCCAACACTTTTATGTCTTGGACTCAGAGTGATACAGGCACTATACGAATAATTTTCTAAGAAAATCATTATCTAAATCCTGAAGAGAGTTGTTATTTTTACATATTCTAAGTGTGCTACCCTGCTAGCACCCTTTCTAAGGGCTTCCATTAGTGGCTTATTTAATCCTCTAACAACCCTACTTCATGGATAAAGAAAATGTTTATAAACCTTTCTGAAAGTAGTAAATGAAACTTTTTTTTCAAAATTTGTTTTCTGTTGAACCAAAGAGTTTTATTTGAAGTCTAGGACATCATGATTGCCATATAAATATCTTGAATTATCAAACTTGATAAGAATTATCTGAAAAACCTTTGTTATTTTCTTCCGTGGTGTTGGCTTTGCTGAAAATATCTGATATACTTGTGTTTTCTGCTGTTTTGTTTTACTTTGTTTTTGAGTAGCCCCAGCTGGCCTCAAACTCTCACCAATCCTCCTCCCCAGCCTCCTGAGTGCAGGGGTTATCGGCATGTGGCACCACACCCAGCATATTCTCTCTTCCTTCCTGTAGGTCAGGACTCAGTTGATTCCCCTATGCACCTTACACAGATCTCATTTCACTGGTGGATTAGTTCAAGCCAAGCTCCCAAGGCTGCCTCTGAACTCTGCAGGCAGACAGACATGTCAGCTCCACTTGGAGGTGGGCTGAAGGGAGGAGCTAAGATTCCTCTCAAATGACAGAACCATAATAACTCAAAAGACCAACCCTCCTCAGGAAGAAGGCTTATTATTGGGGAAAGTTTTGCCCTGCCCTTCCTAAATCACTGCTGCCAGGCTTGAGTTCAGGAGCAGATGGAATGAAAGAAGGAGGGTTGGAAAGAGGGATGTAACTATTCGTCCATAGACCTTCAAAGACTTCTCTGATTTCTGTTCCACTTCCATTATGGTTTATATCTAAATGTCTCACCAAACCCTTATGTGATTGTAGTTGGGACTTTTGGGGCATGGTTGGGTTATGGGGGCGCTGTGCTCCTTGGTGGATTAGTCCACTGGTGAGTACATGGCTACATGTGCCTTTGGAGGTGTGCCGGGAGCTGGCGTGGAAAGGTGCTGTTCTCCTCCTAGCCTTCCCTTCACTGTCATTCCTGGCTGCAAGGAGGTGGGCATCTTTTGCCTACTCCATTCTTTTGCTGAGCTGTCACTCCTCTGCAGCTCGCTGACTTCTCTTTTAAGTTGTGAATGTCAAGTATTTTGTCTCAGAGACAAAGAGAATAACAAAACAGCTTCCTACACTTCTACTCAATTCCCCACATGGAGCCTGGAATCCCTGGAGGCTGCTACCCTTGAGGACAGTCCCCACCAATAGGACTTGTGCTTCTTCCAGGCAAGTTGTGCACAACTGTTTCCTTTGTTCTGTTTTATTTATGTAGTAATGTAATATTTTGAATAGTGGCTCCAGAAAACTATATTCGAGTCTTTGCCCTTGGCAACTGTGAATGTGACTTTATTTTGAAATAGGTAGGGTTTTTGTGGATGTAGTTTAGTGACGGATCTCAGGAAGCTGAGTAACCTTGGATTTAGAGCCTTAATTATGACTGGTTTTTGTCAGGGAAAGGAAGAGTGATTTGAGACACAAAAACACAGAAAGAAGGCCATTTACATGGTGAAGATAGAAGCATAAATTGGAGTTTCTCAGGCACAAACCAGCAATCACCTCCAACCACCAGAAACTAGAAGAGACAGAGAACAATTCTCCCCGAGAGCCTGCAAAGGGAATGTGGTGCTGCCAACACCTTGATTTTGGACATCTGGCCTCCAGAACTGTGAAAGAATATGTTTCAGTTGTTTTAAGTCACCAAGTGTGTGGTAATTTGTTATGGCAGCCCTAGCAAACTAATATAAATAGAATCCCATTAACTTTCTGTCTTTCAGAAGTCCTCCAAAACCTCAGAGCCTCTCATCCAAGTCCCACCCCCATTCTATGCTCCGCCATGCTGTGCCTTTATCTCATTTCCTTTCTTTTGAATGGAGCACAAACTAACTACTCTGAGGTTCCACTGAAATTTTTAAAATAGTATTTGATATTTAACTCCAGTCCATCTTCAATCTTGCCTGGGTATCTAGATCCAGGCTAGATTGAAGAGAAAGCATTCAGCAAGATTTAATGAGTTAAAGCACTAAACAAGATTTAATTTTGGTTCTGTGGGGGAGTGTGCTTTCCCCAGATACAATGGTTCAGACTAAATGCATTTAGAATGAAAGGCAATCAAGACTGATGGTTTTGACAGCTTACTCCGTGTTCCCCATACCATTTCATCCATAAGAGTGCGTGTGTGTCTGTGTGCGTCTCTCTGTGTGAGAATTAAATTCCTAATTTTTCCATGGGCATTGTTTCATAAAATCCCTCCAGAAATATGCAATATTCACTTTCATTTCACTCAGAGTCCATACAAAATCAGTTCCTTTGTAACATTAATTTTTAACTTCAAACCTTCAGAGACAGAAGTGTGCTTTCCGAAAGAAAATCTTTTACTGTTTCTTTCCTCCAGCCAAACTCACGCAGTGATCTGTTTCTGCCAGTGAGGAATTAGGTATGTAAATGGAGAGAGCTGGTGAAGGCAGACAGCACTTAGGAAGAGACTGGGCGGTCGCATGGGTTTTTCTTCATTAAGACATTTTAAAGTTTAGTTCTCAGCATGAAGATAATTTAAATTGAAAGAATTTTTGTACCTTGCTGCAGCAGTAAGTTCCCTGCACATGCATAAAGTTTTACAAATGAGACGCTGTGTGGCACTTGGGCGATAGCAAGGTGCTCAGCTCTAAAGGAACAGAACATTCCTTAAATATCTCCCTTTGATGTCAGAGCCTGAAAATTAGGCATTAAAAATGAATAACCCTGCAACTGTAAGAAAAATTAGAGCAAGTAAAATGTAATTTAATGAATCCCCATGTGATAGGAATCATAGTTCAAATCATCTGATATCAGAAAATATCCTCTATCCCTTAACCTTAGAATATGTCAAAGCCAGCTCATCACATGACTTTTACTAAAACTTTTCAAACTTCCCCACTCTCCATTAATCTCTTTCTCCAAAGACTTTATCTGTACTTACTTAAGTCAATCATTGACTTACAATTGCACACCATCTTGTAGCAACCTTGAAACATCTTCGCCTGAATATAACTTCTTTCCCTATTGAGAGTGCAAATTCAATGAGGTCAAGACCCATTTCTTAATCTTCTTTTCAATTTTGTGTTGCAATGAATCATTTCTCCCCCACGCTGAAGTAATGTAAATTTAAAAATAAAATCCATCCATCAGAGTCATTAAGGTTTAACTACTAAATTTCCAATAGAAGAGGCTGTATCAATCATCTGGGATATTTCAAGCTACTGGAAGTCACTTACCTTTAGGCAGCAGTCACTGAGAAATCATGTGAGAAAGTCACTGTGTTCAAATCAACATTCTACCTGCCATATTTGGGAATTCTCCAATTGTGAGATCTTGATGCCCTTTATTTAGAATTACTGTGAAGCTATGCCTGGAAAATAATTGACAAGACCTGTGGTTCTTCATCTCAGTCATCAATCTTGCTTCAGCCTACAGTTGGCAAGCTATTAGTAGCTGCCATTTTGCAATACTAACATGGTCCGAATACTCTACAAGTAGACAGGTAAAAATATAGATAGAGGTGTAGGTGTATGTAAATATATGTCTACAGTCCTGTCAGTGACCTTGAAAGTTTGTTTTTACTGGTCAGTCCTGTTTTGCAGGTATATAAATAACTTCTTTGAGCTCACAGAATAAGTGAATCAAGCGTTCATCCTCTAATTTGGAATCTGACTCTAAAATTCATATGGTATGTATTGTTATGCTGTCTTACTAGCAAACTTCCATAATTCAGATGATTAAAAAATAAATTAAAACTAGAAGAAACTCAAGGTTCTTTGAATCCCTGAATTTGAAAAGCTTGTTTTATTAATATCACATTAATCAAAAATTACAAAATCTTACAGTGAAAATCAGTGAATGAAAATCCCCAGGAGCATATGAAAGCAAGTTGACAGAAAAGAAAGTGAATAGCCTAAAAAGAAAAAGAGAACTGAGTAAGAACTGGGCCTGGCTACAAGGAAAACAAAACATGGAACAGGAAAAATGAAAACATTGGCAATCAACAAAATATCTTTTTAAGTCATTTTTTCAGTCAGAATGACGCCCTCTTGTATATTTACTTTGGAATTCTGAAAAGATTTTACAAATATATTGGCAGCCAGTAAAGACAGATTATGCAAAGAAAGTTCATTATGAGAATGCTGACAAATGCAGAGATTGTAAAACTGAGAAGATATGAGTTTATTTGCAATAAGATTGTTTTGCATTAAAAACTGGTGGTCAACTTAAAGCCGGCTGGATTACATCAGCATGGTGCTGAGCATAGATGTCCCACCTGAGGAAAGTTGTCAGCAAAAATGGAGATGTGGAGAAGGAGAAGTCGATGCGTTGAGGTGTTGAGGCATTGTGGGTTCTACGTGTTGCTGTTTGAGCCATTAGGTTCTCCTGGAGAAGCTCTGGTCCTCACATCAAGCATTGTTTCCTGGCTCAGGAGAGGAAGATGTGCGCAGCTTGGTGTCCCGGATGAACTTGTCACATTGGCTTCCTGGCATGTACTCGACTGTGCTTGTTGGAGGAGGAGCTCCAGGCCCCTGTGTTGCTGAGGATGGCTGTGGTACTTTCAGGACAGCCCTGTCTTTGTTTTGAGTGTGACTTCTCGGCTCTAGCGTAGAACACTCAACCTACCAGCACAGCTCCTTCACCCCGCTAGCATAGACTTTCTAGTTTCTACCACTGATTTTTGGACCTTCCCAGCACAGATCCATAAAAGAGACAGGCATGAGTCCTTCTTGTGGGCTCTAGACTTCCAGCTGGACTTGTGGGAGGCATTGGTATGAGTTCTGTGTCTTTATCTGGACTCACATGGGACATTGCTGTGAAATTCAGGCCCTTGGCTAAATATTCTATGTCGTTAGTGTTGTGGACAGATTTCCTGCAGTTTCTTGTGTTAACTCTGGGTTACAATCATAAAATATTATTATAAACTCCATGTCCTGATTTCAGTTGTTCTCTGCACAACCCCTGACGATAACAAAGATTAACCATTTGCTCCCACTTTCACCCTGGTCCTATTTTAAACACAGGTAGGTCAGTATTGTCATATCCCATTATGTATAGCACAATTGACCTTATGGAGAGCCAGGTAAGGGTGACAGAAAAATGACATACAACCTTCGTAGATCTTTTAAAACCAGGTAACACTAAAAACTGCCTACTTCATTTGTAGAACCAGCGTTGGGAAGAAGGATCTCTTTCCCCAACTGTTCTCTCAGGCCAAGATTCTGGGTCAAATCCACAACATGAGCACCAGCTAGAAGGATGTTGGCAAAATCACCTCTATACTTCTGAATGTTCTTTTTACTCACAGCATGCCTCAAACCTTTCCCAAATATTTAATGTGGAGCAAACTCTTCCACCAAAGATACCAAGCTGCTGCTCCAGTCTCAATGAATTTGCATCTTGGTCCTTGAGCTATAGGCAACTCCCTCAGCTCACTTGATTCATCAGTCAATCACACAGATAAATGTTATGGGAATGAGCTTTTAAACTTTGTCACTTTTTCTCTTTGCCACACATTTAAAAAACCCAAAAGAACTGTGTTACGTGAATTGGTTAGGTATGGTGGTCCTCAAATAATACTGAGTTTTTGGATGGCTTTTCAAATTTCACTAAATTGACCATATCTGTAATCAGTAATATTAAAACATTTGCCTGTAAAAGCCCAACATCTTTATTTCATCAAACTTTTGAACTAATTCTATTGGTAATTAAATTTGAAAATTAGTACCTTCAGTGAATAGGATGGTATACTAGTGTTCTTCAGAGGAAGAACCAATACAAAATAGAACCAATACAAAATACACCCATATGTGAGCACATGTATAAGCAAATAGATGGAGAGAGAGGATTTTTATGGGAACTGGCTCACATGATCACAGAGGCCAAGAATCCCCAGGATATGTAATGTGTAACTGGTGAACAAGGGAAGGTTACTGTGTAATTCATCTGTTTCCAAGGTCCAAGAACCTGGAGTTCTGCTATTTAAGAGAAGAGACAAAAGGAATGATTCTGTTCCAGAAGGTAAATTCACCCTGTCTCTGCCTTTTATACAAGCCCTAAAGCAACTGGACAATGCCTTTCCAAAATAGGGAAAGGACATCATCTTTACTCAGTTGTATGACTCAAATGCTATCTCTAGAGTAACATACTCACAGACCTAACCAGAGATAATATGTTACCAGGATTCCAGGCATCCCTAACCTAGTCATACTGACAGTGAAAACTGAGCATCACAGAAAGGGTCAGCCTAAGAAGTTGCTCTTCAAGAGTTCATGGATCCAAGTTATGGGTTTGAGAACCACATGGATGAATGGTATGACTCAGACATTTTGAAAACACATACATAATCACAATAAATTATTAACTCTAGATATTAACTCCATTAATATTGAGGGCCTAAAGTCTTTTGGTAGTTCTCAGTAATAGAATACAACCCTTGTTCATAGTACTTATGACTGGGTGAAAGAAAAAAACCTATGCAATTTAGTAATTTCTCAGAGCATTTCTAAAATCTTTCTTAGAGGTCATGGAATATAAATGCTCAGAGTAAACACTAATCTTTCTCAATTAACAGATATTAAATTGATATAGAATACATAGCAAAAAGCAAAGGAAACATTGGATAGGATATAGGACAAGCAGGCAGAAGGTGTGTCCTACTAGAATTCTAGAGTTTTGGTCAGCAGTAATTGTAATTCCTCTGTTTCTTTCTGTCTTTGTCTCTCTCCTTGTCTCTGTCTCTCTTTCTGTATTTTCTCCTTTCTCAGTGACTGGATAGTACTAAAGACTAAAGTTAATTCCAGAATTAAGGGGGCCAACAGATGGTGCCTAGAACAATAGAAAACACTATATTTTTAAGACAATCAGGCATGTGCACCTGGTCAGAGCTAAAATTGCCAGTTATTCTGCTAAACAGGTGTTGGTTTCATGTGCATTTCTTAGGCAGAATGTATGCAGAACCATAATGGATTATGTGGGCTTCCCCTTTAGGAATAACATACTATGAAATGAGAGCGTTGTAGCTTATGATTCAATCTTTCCGTACTTTTATACTTGTAAAACTTATTTGACTACTATGTATCTCATTTATTCTTTCAATTTTTAACATATCATAGAGATTACCACCTTAATTTCTCTTGCTAACACTTTTTTGAATTCTGCCAGAGTATTTCAATAGTCCATCTATACTTAACACATCTTATGAGGTCTGTTCCCCAAAATAAAATATTTTCTAGTTTTCTGTCTATGCTTAGATAATGTGAATGAGTGCATTTGGAGTTGTTTCTTCTAATTTGTTCCATTGATCTTTGAGTCTTTGTTTTTGCCAGTATCATGCTGTTTTTATCACAGTAGCTGTGCAGTATAATTTCAAGTCAGGGACTTGATGCCCCATGCGTTATCTTTGTTATCCAGAATAGTTTTTGCTATCCTAGATCTCTTCTGGTTGCAAGTGAATTTTAGGAATGTGTTCTCTAGTTCTGTGAGGTATACTAGTAGTATTTTGATTAGGGTTTCATTAAATTCGTAGAAGAATTTTGAGAGGATGGCCGAACAGAAATCACCAACAGAGTGCAGAGACAACACACAAAGTGGAGGGAAAAAATTTGCCAGGTGTTCTTCAAAGGACTAGAACATATAAAGAACTGAAAAAAACAAACACTCCAAATTTAAAGACCTAATTCAAAAGCAGGCATCTGAAATTAATATGTACTTCTCAGACAAAGAAGTACAAATATGAAATAAATATAAGAAAAAATGTTCAGCATTATTGGTCATTCAAGAGATGCAAATTAAAATAATGCTGAGATTCCATCTGACACCAGAAAGAATGGCAATCATCAAGAAATCAACCAAAAACAAATGCCGGTGGGGTCACAGAGAAAAAGGAAGCCTTCTCTACTGTTGATTGGAGTGCAGACTGGTGCAACCACTGTAGAAATCATGTGGAGATTCCTTAAAAGAGTAAAATTACAGAGATCTCATTTGACCCAGATATTCCCCTTTTTGGTATCTTCCTGAAAGAATTTAAAGCATCCTGCCACAGTGTTATATCCACACCCATGTTTATAGCAGCATAGTTTGTAATAGCTGGATTTTGAAAGCAGACCAAATGCCCATCAACAAACGAATGGCTAAATAGGATGTATTATATTTATACAAGGGAGTACTACTTAATGATAAAGTTGATATATTTCTGGGTAAATAGATGTACCTTGACAAGATCATACTCTGAAGCAAGGTAAATCAGACACACATATGTAAACATCACGTTGTCTCTCTAGTGTGAGAAACTTAAAGTTACTATAAGGACCAAAATATATTATAGATTCTGTGAAATAGGAAGAAACTGTTCAAATGGGAAGGGGAAGTGGAGAAAGAAAGGAGGGAAAACAAAAAAATGAGAAAAGAAGGATAAAATGGAAACAAATCTTTGTGAACAGGGAAACGAAAAGGTGTTGGATGGAGGGGAGGAGAATGGGAAATAAAGAGGAATCAGGGAATAATATATATTGCTACAAATTCTGTGTGATGAATGTTATAATTACGTATATCTTAACTGTACCAAAATTAATTTTAAAAGAGAAGAATGAAAAAATTGTGAAAACATTAGGTTAGTTTCTTATTATTGAGTTTTAGAAGTCTTATACATGCTGGCTACTAACTCCTTATATCTGGAGTATTGTGGAAATATTTTCTTCTCTATAGGTTGTCTCTCATTTTATTTGGTTTCTTGCCTTATAGAAAGTGTCTAGTTGGGTGCAATATTGTTTGTTCATTTGTGCTTGTGTTTCCTTACTTTGGGAATCATTAAAAAATTTGCTCAGATCAATGTCATAATTTTTTCTTTATGTTTTCTTCAAGTAGCTTTAGTTTTGTGTGTTATGTTTCAGCCCTCAGTTCATTTTGAGTGAGTTGTTTACAATGGTGTGAGATGAGAGGCTAACTTCCTTCTTTTTTATGTGCCTATCCAGTTTTCCAGATGACATTTAATGGATCGTGTTTCCAGTTTCCTCTTCTGTTTAGTTAATCATATGCCTCTTTTGTGCCAGTGCTATCCTATTTTGCATACTGAAGATTTGAGCTGTATTTTGAGGTTAGTAAGTGTGATGATCTGACTTTGTTCATTAAGCCCAAAATTATTTTGGCTGTTTGAACTCTATAGAGCATCCATAAAATGTAAGGATTGTTTTTTGCTATTTCTGTGAAAGTTGTAACTGGAACTTTACAGTAATTACATTCAATCTATAAATTGCTTTCAGTAATATGGACTTTTTAACCATATTATTTTCAAATCAATGAACATGGGACATATTTTCATTTATTTGTATTTTATTCAATCTCTTTTATCAGTGTTTTATAATTTTCAGTGTATGGACCCAGATTTCCTTTGTTCAACTTATTCTTAAGTGTTTTGTAGCTATGATAAATGAAATTGTTTTCTTGATTTGTTTTTTTGGATTGTTTATTGATAATGCATGAAAACAGTGTTGATCTTTCTATGTTGGTTTTTCTATGCTGGTTTACTGAATCTGTTTATTCATTTTAATAGAGGTTTGCTTGAGTTTCTGGCGTTTCTATGTATAAGATCATATTATCTGCAAAAAACAGGGGTAGTTTACTTGCTTTCCAATTTTGATGACATTTATTGATTATTTGATTGTTGTTGTTGATGATGATGTTATTTATCATTCTGGCTGACTTCTAGGACTTTGTTGAATAGAATTGGTAAAATAGGCATCCTTCCTGCTCCCAGTTGCAGGAAAGCTCTCAATGCTTCACTGTGGTGAATGTCAGTCACAAAATTGTTTTATGTGGTCCTTATTCTTTTATTCTTCACTGGTGGATCCTATGACAAAGGCATATTGGTAAAATGCCATTGACACATCTGTTTTTTCATTTATTTATGGAAAAACATATAAAAATGAACACTTTTTTCTTGCCCTTCCTTCTATTAATGTGATGTCTGTGTTGATCCATCCTTGGAACCCGTGGATAAACACAACTAAATCATGGAAACTATCGTGACATTAAGACTGATCACAGCATGATGCTTATGCTATTCAGGTTAGCCACAGGCTCAGGAAATGAAGATACTGGGGAAAAATCATGATAATTAGAGAAGAATATATAAAGGCCTATTTGCAAAGCCAAGGACGGTGTTGAGGGAAGGCACAGGAGTCGAGGCCGTATTGTTTTCTAATGACAGTGAATCTCTTACACTCTGTCTTTTTGGGCTAAGTGGTGAAAAGTTTCTGGAACACAAACTGGGACAGGCCAAATGTAAGAAGAGCTTGGATCTTTTGTTCAAGGACACATTCAGTGTGAGGCTGTTAGACAGGAAGTTTCCCTGGGGGACTAGTGCTGGCTTTTATTTCCTCTCTTCTATTGAAATCTGGCCAGCTTTATATAATTTAGCTTATAGGTCATTGTTAAATAATTGGTAATATATATTATGTGCACTGTATCTCTGCACCCTATGACAAATATTATGAGGCATTAGGAATGTCTGTCTTCAACATGAAATAAGAGAGTGGTAGAAATCTTGCAGAATATTTCTTAGTATGGAACCTAAAAATACTACAGTTATAGAGATTGCAAGAAGCCTGAAAGTTTGTAACGAGCTAACTCACAGATAAGGCTAAAGGACACTTATGCAAATGGCACATGGCGTGCAAATATTCAAAGGAATTATAGACCACGCAATGTTCCTAGAAATGCAGTAAGGATAATATGACCAAAAAGCACAGCATATGAAAACAAAAGTGTGAGGCCTGTGTTCAGAAAAGTATTCAGAAAGGCCTAGAAGTTTAGGATATGAATTTGGAACTTTAGCTATACATTTTCTTGATGATGTTTTTCACATTTTGAATCACAGCTTTGGTGCCAATGTATACTATGTATTAGAGAAATAAGCCAAGGAGATATAGGCAACAAAGAAAATTGAAAGAATCAGAACATTGGCCAGCAAGTTCAGCTTTACTCAGTAAGTGTCACAGTGCAAGGTGAACAATACGGGCTGATATCACAGCAGATGCTAAGGACAGAGCCGTATATGTAACAGACAGCTCCTTGACCCACAAAGGTCTCTAAGGGGAAAGAGCCGTGTTTCTGAGTGCTGTAGAAACAGAGAGCTAGAGAAGAACCAGAAAAGAGGGCATTGTAAGTTGGTTCAGACCATTCCCCATCAGTAAGTCAAGGACCAGCTGTTGGGGCTGACAGATTTCCCCATTTGTGTAGTCCTTGAAAATA